>APFE030251141.1:1547-20839 GCA_000404065.3 Pinus taeda | reverse complement strand
TAAATGGTCAAAATTGGACCATACTGAAAGCTCAATGCAGAGGGTGTGATGCATATCACCTTCCCAGTGTACAAGGTGCGATTCATACTGATTTTCTCCTCTGTAGGTGCGATGGTCGGGAATGGACAAATGGCAGGGACAAAAATGCGAGGTGGAAGATCATGGAATCTTCCAGAAGCTTCCCCTCTGACACTTGCCTCTCTATTTTCGACTAGGGATGAGTAAGGGATCATCATTCTCCAAGTGGAAGCAGGAACTATCAGAGAGAGGAAACTAATCAAGATCCCAGAAGATGACTCACCTCTCTGTAATCATCTATATATGGATCCCTCATCATAGAGATCCAGACGCTGGAATTTTGTATCTTATAGAGAAGTGTTGTTGGTTTTCTGGTGTACATTAATAGTGTTGGGTGATCTAAGCTTTGCTTGAGGTGAAGAAGGGATTCCTAGCTAGAGGATGATGCTGGGTCAGAACATATGGTTGTAATCCTCTTGCTACTTTTCATCTTAATAAAGCTATTCTTGTTTTCTTCCATATTCTTGTGTACTTGTTTATATATGCATTTATACAGTTAACACACATCTGGTCCTATGTTATTTATGAATATAGATCTTTGTTTCTTCGATAGTAGTATGTTGTTGTGATTCGACAGGTTCCTTTGAAGTTGGGTAGATGAAGAAGAAGTGGTGAAGCTCTATCAAGAAGGAGAGGAAATCAAGCACAAGACTAAGGTCGGTCTTCTTGGTTCTCCTCTTGTCTATTTTCATAAAAGAAAACAATAGTAGACTTTACTTGTCTATTTTTAAGATGGCCACCCATCTTAGTGGGAATAACAGCATCCAAGTGGACACTATTCCCGGTAACAGTCCATGGTTTTGGACGCGATGGTTTTTAGTCCATGGTATTGGATGCTTCGATATGTATAAATATGTATTGTAACATTGAAAGGAACATAATGAAAAATCAAGCTGGTAGTCCTCGTTTTGGGATCCAGGGGAAAATCTCTGTGTATATGTGTTTTATGTGTTATGCTCTCGTATTATTTATTTTCTGTGTTTTAGAATTCGTATGCAGGTAATTTCTATATGGGGTTAAAACCTACAAGATATAGGTCGATGATTCCTAAAACTAACTAATTATTATGATCAAGTGTAGACTTCTCAGCAAGATGTGCAGGAGGATAATGGAAAGAAGCAGCTAGTGTACCTTGGCTCCTTACTACTGTACTCAAAAGTTATATTAGGATTCGGTACTCAAACAGTGCAATGGATCAGAAGTCCTACGCTTTTGGATGATGAGCTATCACCAGCCTTGCAATGAACGCATTTGATCCCAAGATCTTTGTTCTCTTTTCTCTGGTTGCAACATACACCAAGTTTAGGAATCGGTTACAAGTTCTTAGACCAATTCAGGTCATCCGTTCGAACCTATTTGCTTTGAAGGAGTCAACTTATTAATATTGTTATAAATTACCATTTTTAGTTCAGTGTTTAACTGTAATTAAATGCCTATAAAAGGCAGGGGATATAATATGTCAAGTTAGTGTTAAAAACTATGAAGTAATCTGCCATGAATTATATAACTCATCTTTAATAATATTGAAATGGTTATAATCTAAGTTTGAGAATAAGTGTTGATGGATTGTTGAGGATAGTCAATTGATTGCATTTGAGATTTCTTCTTTACTGTAAGTTTATCTAGCTTCCCGGTGTGGCCAGGGCCCACCCATTTAGGTTGCTTTGTATATTGTAGATAGAACCACTGTGTGATTAGTCACGATTAGTTTTACTTGCATTACAAATTGGTTTGGCTTGACTGTATGTGAATTGCATTCATTTGATTGTTTAAAAGAGTGTAGATGCATTAATGTTATTTCATTCATCCGTTTCCATAATTCATAGTTGAATTTTGTGCAAACCTTGTTTTGATTTCAGAACAGAGCATGCTTGCTATCATATTGAGTTGTAATCAGCCAATAAATGCCATATGATCACCTAATGAGTGAAACAGATTATCTATACATTGAGAATACTGTGATTGTTTTGATAAGTTAACTCTATTTGGTGAATTCGAACTAATTAAAAATGAGATTTGATAGCTATCAAACTGCTCTGCATTCCCTCAAGAACTGGAACAGATTGACTTTTTATTTAAATTATTTTACATGCAATTCCCCATAATAGAACTCTCATTGATCATTTTTGGTCTAGTTTTAAGTTGTTTATATTTAAGATCACTTTCATGAATATTTGATGTTCTATTACCAATTAGCTCTATTTCATTTGATGAATAGACTCTTAGATTGCGAAGTGGGTCACATGGATTGAACATAGCATACCCATGAGTTCTTTCAATGATAAGTTGATAACTGTGATTTCGTTAAGTTTAATAGATACATGATTTCTCTATTTTGACTGTTGATTGATTTCATTGATTTTAGTAGATAAAGGATTTTCCCCTCTTTCATGTGAAGATTAATTTTATTATTTGTCTAGATAAATGATTTGCTTTGCTTTGTGAGGTGGTTGATTCTAGTTTTCAGGATTCAAGTATCAATTAGATTCCAAGTAGCAGTACATTGGCTCCAAATAAGGTCATTCACTAGTAAGGGTTGGTCTGATTACAAAAGCGTTTAGAGTACAATTTCTTAAGGGCTGTTTGGTTGAATTGCTAGGTGTCGAATATGCTAAGGGTTTGAGTTCTTTTCATGAGATTGAGACCTGTAGATTACTTAATTGCAAGTATAATGATAAATTAGTACGTGATAGAACAAAATAGAGTGATTGCTCTAGATTAGTACTTAACTTTAAAATCTTTGTTAAGAGGATAACCAACCATTAGGTACATATCGATTGTTTGATTGAGTTGCTATCAATATAGATTGCTTGTTTGTTTAAGAATTGAATTGTTATAGACTGCTTAGTTGTTTCAAGAATGAATTGTGGTTTTTGTATATTGTTTAAGGATTGAATGGTTATTAGTACAGGTTTGTTTGTCTGCTTAAGGATTGAATCACTATCATTATAGATTGCTTGTTGAGTGATGAGTAAACTGTTATTACAAATAGAAAGTCTGGTACCAACATTTAGGGATTTGATTGAGTAAAGTTTTGTGTGGGAATAATTCCATTTTATCGCTTGAGATTCATATCTCAGTTGTTTGTTGAGTTTAGATTTGAATGTTAGGGTTTGTAAAGGCTTTTGAAATCTCTAGATTGAATTTGATTGTTGGGTTTTCTTTTGACAACTAATTGTTTGTAAGTGTTAGTCTGTTTATTACTCTAGGAATTATTATCAGTGAGCGTTAAAACTCTAATTTAAACTTGAACAAAGAAAGTGCAAGGCAACTCATGTTTAGAAACCCCAGGATGACAATTAATATGAAGGGATTTAATCTGACAACTAAATCTCTCAACACCTGTTGTATTGTTTTTGGAGCACAAGTGTACCAAAAAACACCCCCTTAGCAGTGGATTGTTACTTGCAAAGAATCACAGTCAAATTTGGTGCTATTAGTCGACATACTTAAATAAACACAACATTGTAAATAATGGATACAATGCATACAAAAACATAAACTTAAACAAAGAGGTGCATGAACAGAACAATGCTCAAATGGAGCAAAACCATCAATAATATATGGAAAATCTCCCTTTATTGATTGTTGGTGGTGGAGGTTGAATACAATCATAATACTAAAGCACTTGAAGATAATTTGTTGAGCTAGGGAGCATAATAATCCTCAGCAAGGATGTTTCTTTTCCTCAATCTCTTCGCAATTTTCTCCTCTCTCAAATAAGTGTGAAGACTCTCCAAAGGGTGTATTTTTCTTCACTCACTAAGATGTTGGGTTGCTTAGAAGCAATTTGGCCAACATGCTAGTGATCTTCACTTGGTTCAAAAATGAAATGGTGGTTTGCTTACAAGCAACTTGGCAAGCATAACAATGTATCTTCTTTCTGGCTCTCCCATGACCTGTTTATATGGAGATTTTTGAATCCCTCTTCCCTCGCTTGGTACATGTATGATAAAGACACATGAGTAGGACAAGAGGATTCCATTGAGGGCTGAAATTCTCCAAGACGACTCGAATTCAGCTATACTAGGCTGACCTCGTAACAAGAAATTGACTCCGAGTGTGTGGAGTGGTCCCGGACTATTGAGTCATCTTTTCTGCAGCCGCACATCATTTTTGATGATATGTCACGCGCACGTGTTTATTGAAGAAATATACATGGGACCTTAATTGATTTTATTTATAAACTTTGGACCGTAGGAGAACCTTTGATTTTTGAATCTTTGTAATGTATTCGGTTGGAAAATTTCCCACCTGTGCACTCTCCTGGACACTTTTAATGTCTTATGGATTGTACTTAGTAGGTGTATGGTTTTCCAATGTTAACAATAATGACTTATTATTTGAATCCTCTGCAAGTTGGCCACTATCTTCTTGTTGAAGCCCCAAAATTCCATTGCAACAACATGGGGGATAACCACCTGGTCCAGACCTTGGATGAAGCTCCTTTTCCATTTGGTATGGTGGCTCTGACTGGGGATAATGGGACTGGTTTCCCAGTAATAATTGATAGGATGATGATTTTGGTTTGATATAAGGTATAATGGGAAATGAATTAACTAAAATGTTCTAATTAAACAACAAACATATGCAGCTACTTGTTCTAACTTTTATCTTAATATATACCCAGGAATAACTTAAATCATGCGATCTACAAATATGTATTAGAGCAATGGTTAATAAAGATAATTCAATTGTTATAAGAGATGAAATTGTTAATGATAATTATTTTGACTAAATAGTTAGGCAAAATAATTGTGAAAACTATATCACATATATCAATTGCTCATGTACTAAATAAGGAATTACAACTAAAACATTTTACAAAAGTGCTATAATGTCAAAATGTAGCTTAGATTTCATACATAATACAATATAAGAAAATATTACTGCTAATTCATAAACAAAACTCAAACATAAAGATAGAAGTACCAAATATTAGAGGTTCTACTCATGAAGTCAACAATATTGATATGTTTCCTTTCAACTAAATATACTCTAAGAGTACAAAAGTGCAAATTCAATAGAGTATGCTTAAATTTATAAGAAAATAAAGATCTTGTTCCAATTATTTCATCAAGACAATCAAAAAATTACAAAAGTGAAAGCCTTTGAAAAACGTTTCTTGATAGAATTATGGACCCCTCTCTAAATGCATGAGAGAGGTTTAAATCATACAATATAAAAACTAGATTATAACATAAAAAGTTGACAAGGTTTCAAACAACCTTCCTCAAAATAAGTAAAATAAAAACTAAATTAGAAAACAAAATGATGATGGGCTTTCCAACTTGAATGGCTCTAATCAGCCATTCGTTCCTTGAGTTCGCAAATATCTATCATTAGCTTCACCTGGGGTGGCTGGCCAATTATAGATCTTAATTGCCCCATAAATACAACATCAGAGAGTGGTGGCACCATATTTTGAGTGGAATTTGTTAGATAGTGCAGAGTCATCCATTGACTATGTGGTTGACTAGAAACTGCCAGTAAGTTTCCCTGTCAAGCTTAGACAGTTGTTTGATTGCCTTAACTTGCATTTTGGTGGTCTCTTTCCACTATTTCTCTAACTGTTTGATGTCTAGGATAACTTCTGGCCTGCACTCTTTGATAATATTGGAACTATGAAGGTTTTCGTTCACAACTTCAATTATATTGTTTGTTGTACTAGCTACTCTTGTTGTTGCCCTTTCTGCTTGCTTCAACTGTATGTCCCAATATGTGAATAGAATATTCTTATGGGACTCCTTGGTCTTTAGCAGATCAACTTTTCTACCTTCTTCAAGTTATTTCCGAGAGATAAAATCTAAAATTTTCTTATTGACCTCTTCATATTCTAATCTCTGATCAACCACTTGATTGGTTAATGCATCACTTGTTTCATAATATGAATTGATCAATGAGATTTTTTGGCAGAATACTTCTTGTTGTTGTGACAATAGAGAGTTTAGTTCAAGTGCTTCTTTAAGGAATTCCTCTGTTTGAGGGTTGTCTCTGAGTTTATCCATTATATTCTACATCTGATGAACCTTTGAATCCTTTTCTACGATGACTCCTTGATGTTGTAATGTCATTTGTTCAAAATATTTCTGAAGATGTGCCATTTGCATCTCTTCTTGCCTGTTGGCAATTTGTCTCTCTAGTTCAAGTTGTTGTTCCAACAACTGAACTATTTCTTCTTTTTCTTTGAGTAAAAGCCGAATTTCAACTGCCTTGTCAATCATTGCAGTTGCATAGGCACTTGCAAATTATGATATCTTAGTTAGGTTTTTTGTTGAATCGATGGGGGTGTCTTTCCATATTACCTCCATCGATTCATTTTCAAGAGTTGCTACTGCTAATGCATCCAATTTCCTTTTCTTCCTTTGCCTCTTCACTATAGCCTTATGTGTTGAGTTGTATAATATATCTAGTAGGGGTATCTCCTCAACTTTTAGAACAATCTTTGAAGTTGAATAGGCCGAGATGATTTCAATATCTTCAGTAGCTTTAACCCCTTGTATTGTTACTTTGGTGCTTATAACCTACTGAGTATGTTGAGTAGTCTAGAATCCAGATGTTCCTTCAATATTCGTTTATGTTTGTTTTACTTGGAGATTTTTGTTAAATTTCTCCCATTCCTAATCGAGATAAATTATTTTGGTCTTTTCTATTTGAACCTATGTGGAGTTAGTCTCCATGTGTTCCTTAGCCGAGGCCTTTTTGGTTGTTTCTTCAACACTTTCATCAGTGTCCTTCTTAGGGATTTCTTCCTTATCCTGATATTGGTGTTCTGAATGTTCTGAACCTTGAACTAACTTCTCTTGAGATTCCCCATCAGAATTATGCTCAGAAATTTGCTCCAGGCTTACGTTGGGAGTGGGTTCTCTTATTTATTCAATCTATAATAGGTCCAAAGGGACCTTTATTAGTCTTTTGTTTCTGTAGATATGGAATCGGTTGAGGTATGTTGGGCTCAGTTTTGTTGATGCCAGATGTAATACCTATGAAAATGTTTCAATTGACTTGAGGATATCATCAAAACTCATCATCTTCATGAGTAAATTGTTTGATTTTAACCATAACAGTGAAGTTCCTGGCGACCTTTTTAGGGTCATACTGTGTACCTGACACAATATCCTGATTTAAGGATGTGATGTTTTGTATCTCTTTTTCCACATGTCCAAAATCATGTAATGCAAAAGCACCACATTACACCAAGAAGGTAGGCCACATGGATTTCTTCATTTCTTTGATGGTTTTGGTAATACCATCCCCCACTATTTGATAAGCAATTTCTCTTGCCATAACTTATCAAGAACATAAAGTGGAAGAACATGGGGAGTTGTGATACTCCCAAAAACTCTGACATAAGTAAAAAATTCCGCACCAAACCATATTTCCATTGGAAAGATGTCTATTTTAGCTTCCTCTGGTAGCCTAGGGGCTTTCTTATCAAAAATGGTTTGGTAAATTGGCAACATAACACCATGACAAATTTTATAAAAGTGGGAATTAAATTATGATTCCCACAAAACTTTGTGATAAACATGGATGGGAATAGGGTCATGTAGAGTCCATTTCCAACCCATGTTTGGAAAATTTGAATAGAAACATATGGCATCCATAACATATTCACTCATATAAAAAGGAGGGATAACTGAAAAGTAGATAGTTATATTGTGTCTGTATTTTCTAATGGACATAGCCAAATTGTTTGACAAAATATTTCTCCAGTTCATAATGATGGCATTAACATCCACATCAATTAATGGAACCTATTCAATAGAAAACTTGGTACTGTTAGTCGTTCCAAATAGCCTACACATCATTTCCATTGAAAAATTATGCGGGGCTGAAAAAGGTGCAATTGAGTACATACCAGTTTTCTCCCACTTGAACTTACTGGAGCCAAACCTCCAATTCTGCATGGTGTTCATCGGGTCTTAATTCTCTTTTGTGAAGTGATTAATGAAGGCTTTATCATACAACTTTTATGGTTCAAGAAGATGATACATTCAGCATAAATTGTCTGGAGTAAATGACCCAATGACTTCATGCCTGGAATTCCTTAATGTCCTTTCTGAAATGTCCACATTGTTAACGATCCATCTTACCATATCATTGTATGGCAATATTTTAGGCCTTGCAACTATTTTGTGCATGAAAGAAAATGCTGCTTCAAAATAAGAAGCCTCAGATGAGACCTCGACATCTGTTGTTGCTTTATTTTCCAAGACCCTTGGGTTTTCTTCCTCCATTAAATTGTACATTTCTTCCCATGAGGAAGTCCCACCATCCTTGTTGCATGTAGTATCAGAGAATAGTGGAAGCATGTCTGAATCTTCAGACGCAATAATCTCTACAATCTTCTTTCCTTCCTTAACAATTTTCTTAAGTGCTAATTTTCTTTGGATATTTCTTGAAATTTGGGCAATGGAGAAAACAAAATGAAACGCAGAGTAGAAATGAAAGTGGGAACACAATAACACAATAAATTCTGAAAGAACATTAGGATGAAGCTTTTATTTCAATATGGGTAAAAAGGATATCAATCTTCTTGAGCCGTTAAAAGAGTAAATGTGGTTAAACCTTATTAACTACTCATTAAGGCCTATGTGTGATTTCCTTTATGACTCATCAAATATCGCATCACAAATTCTAAATTATATTTCAAATTGGTGTGTTTTAAGAGTGATGCTGATCAAGCGATTGTAATAAATGGCTTTATCACAATATCACAATATCGGGTTATTGTGAATAGACCACTTCAAAGTTGCTAGTATTTTTGCAATTTACGATGAGCGGTGTAATTTTTACTTTTTCGAGCACTTTTCCTTACATGGATTATTATTCCATTAAAACAGATATTCACAATATGTCAAACTTAATTCAAGTTATAACAATTTGTATTATTCCGTCGGGTCCGGACCACATCGTAATTCGCAGTTTTTTATGGTTTGCATGTTTGCACCTTTGTGAAAGCCATGATGCAATTGCAATAAATAATTTATTTTATAAAGAATACTCTAAGCCTTTAAGGTTTATAAAGAGTTTAATGCTACCTTTGACCTTCTAAGGGGGTACTTTTATCGCATTTCGCAGATTCCGACTCACGACTATCCTTTGTTACTTTGGATCTTGCAATCTGTGATAAACCGAGAATTCTTAGTCATAAAGTGACTTGGCTTAATATCTTAAGTTTATCTAAGGTTTTATTCTGAATGGTTTTAAAAAAAAAATATTTTATTTTCTAAGATTTTTTAAATTTTTTTTGAAGGGTCCCTATTTATTAATACAATACTAACTGTTATATAATAAATGGGGGGGTTGTTGAACAGTACAACAATTGATGATTCATTAGAAGAACCAATTATCTTTGATAATTTTGAAATTTCTAAAACCTTCAAAATAAAGATAGTTTAGGAAATAAGAATTATATGAAATTTAAGATAAGTAACACTTATCTAAATAAAAAAAACAAACTAACCTAATTACAATTCATTTGATATCCTCTTAAAAATGAAAATTACTTTGTCTATATTAGTCTTTACTTAGTTTAAAAATAAAGTAGGGGGATTTTGTAGATCAGCTTTTAAATGCACTCATTTTTCACAGGTAGAGCCTCTGCTTCCAGCAGGCATCCATAGCCTCGATAGGGTTACCTTTTAACCAACAATGATTCAGTGTCCCATCCAGATAAGAGTGTAGTTTTTAGAGATAAATTCAAAATCATATACTTATTCTCCTCCTTATTTTTAAAATAGTTTATTTTTTTTTGTTTTTGAAAATTTTTCTTCTTATTACTTAAAATTCATTGTGTTGGTTTGGTGACCAAATAGTGACAATGCCATTCACCGGATGTAATTCAACTGAACAAGCTGGCTCATGATGAGATCCCTTGTCTTTTGATTAAAATAATCTCAATCCATTACCCTGATTTGGTATGCAGCGTTGGTAATGTTAATCTATTATTTCCCTATGAACATGGTAAGAAGGCTCTTGATGAGACCTCTTATCTTTTAAGTTTTAGTATATTTTATAATTACACTCTAAAAAGCGAAAATTTTATTGGATGGGGAGAGTCATTGACTCCTTAAGAGTTATGGATGACAATTATAGAGTTGAAGATGCTTATCTGCAAAGAGTTTTTACTTTTTTAAAGATACGTTTCTCAAATGATAGTAGAATTATTGTTTATAATGAGAAATCAATCTATCTTGTCATGTTGATAACAAACAAATATGTTCATATAATAATATTGTGTGAGATGAAATATCAAATATGTTAAGCACAAAAAACCATGAAAGAAAATCCTTAAGCATTCCAATGCATCCAAGCATACTTGTAAACCATTATCACACACATGATGCTTATTATGTCACCAAGAACATTGAAATAACTATATGTAGGTATCATAACCATGAAGAAACAACTGAAAGATGTCAAGGTCTTATCACTCCTAGGAACCCTAGCTATAAAGTTTACTTTTTTATATTTTATTATATCATTTAGGAGGAGTAATCAAGTGCAATGGTTTGCACAACTTTTGTGAGTGTCTCATGAACCATTCATGAGTCAAAATCTAGTGAATTCATGGGGAGGGTTGTGTAAAACCATGTTAGAACTCACAATATTTGGGTCTTAAAAAGAGTGAGACTTGCAATAGTGAGAGAGAGTAATCTAGTTTTCATATTTGGAAGGAAGAGAGGGATGCAATAAGGTGGGACCAACATAATCTGTTTAGTTTCCAAGCAACAAAAAAGGTAAGGCATTGATGAGTACTAAAGTATCATCACCTTGTGAACTAGTAAATATTCCTTAAGTTCCTTTCAAATAAAAATAGAATGTTAGATATAATATAAACAAGTTCATTTTTTTTTAAAAATAGGGAGTTTTCTTGTGACTCATTTTTCCTAGCAACAATATCAACAAAGCACAAACCAAGTCCTTGAAAATATTTCTCCTTAGAAAGTTCGAAATAGACATACTCGTTATTCTTGCCACAAAAAATAATATCCCTATCCACTATAGTTAATTTTTGTCTTGGTCTTCTCAATGGTCAATTTCCTAGTATCTCAATGGAATTAAAGAATACATTTTTTTATTTCCAGTAATCATTTCAAGTAATTAATTTTTGTGTTTAGTTTAATCTTATTAATAAACCAAGATTAGAACTTTAGATCTTCATTCTTTGGCATGTGGACTTCTATTTCAAAATTCTATGTTCTATATTGTCTCTACTCTTGATGGCATCTCAATGTTTCAAATATGATGATATTGCATGTGATCACCCTCATGTTCTTCAACAACTTAAACATTCATAATTATCGCAGTTTTTTCAATTATAGGAAATCTGGCAACCATTACACAATCCAATAACCACTTTCTTCAGTAGTTACAATATATCTATACTAGTTATGAGATTACTTGTAACCAATATGTTTGAATATACCTTGAAAATTTAAGATTCCAGCTCTAGAATAAGATTCTGGAGTTGCCCAAGTAGCTCTAGCTCCTCCTTTCTATCACTCCATGTATATTCATTAGCAACATCAATATTTTTGTTTTATTTTTTTTCGAATGATTAGTTTCAACTTTAGCAATAAATTATTCTCAACATCAACACTCATATGGTTCAACTCAGTACACAACAACTTCAAGTTCTACTCCCTTCATAACATTGAGCATCACTTTATCAATAAACATTTCATCAAGGTTCCATTAAGGTAAACTTGAGGTAAATAAATCAAATTTGGAGTTCTACTTCATTAAAGACATGAAAAATATATTCAAAATAAAATTTTGGTCTTCATTTCAACATATATATGGCCTTACTTCTACAACCTTATTCCTACATTCTACACTCTTACTCTCTCCTTGCCAATATGCTCCACTCATAGTCATAATCGCCACTATACTCTTCCTTCTCCACCCCAAATACTTACCAATTAGATGGCATGTAATTTCATCATAAGTCCTTGTGACTGCATGCATGCATAATAGTACTACCTCTTAGCACCATAATCACTCTCATTTTGAATCATCCTTTTGGATTCTAAATGAGATCATAACCTATATAATTCTCATATCACCATTCCCAAAACTCTTACCTTTCTCCTGGTAGTGACAATTGATTGAAACAAAGTATCAGTGCATAACCTCCCATATAGAGAAATTATATTATTACGGGGAATCTCGGTGTAGTTGTTATCACCAAAAAATTGATCATCTAGCCTAATTTACTACATGGATCGAAGTACACCATGTAAAGCCAATTTTACCATGGTAAAATTGCTTTCACTGTGAGAAATTACTTAATAAACCACCTTTGTGTGTAGTTTTCTTCCGGAGTTCTCACATCCATAATTGTTTGAATCAATGTTTCGAGCATCCACCATGACTCATCATCAGGATAGATCAATAATTGTGTAAGACAGATCTCATTGGAATGAATAAATAGAGTTAAGAGATGTAAAGGGAATGGAAGCCGACCCCGTCATAATTGTTTTATAATAATTTGGATTTAATTTAATTATATAATAATAAAAATAAAATGATTTAAATTGAAATATTTAATTATATAATAAGAATTTTAATTATTTTCAATTTATTGGAGAATAAAAATAAAAATAAATTTTTTATTTATTTTTGTTTATTAATTAATTATTTTATATTTGTTTTTAATTTATTTCATAATAATTTTATTTTGGTTTTGTTCTTACTTTACTTTAGAATAAATTAATTAGATTGATTTTAATAATAATCTTATTAGTGTTAATTAATACTAATTTTTAATATTAGTGTTGTTCCTAGAAATTTTTATAATTTTAATGATTTTTATTTTATTTATGATCTATAAATTGATTTTAATCTTGATTAAGAATCCTATTAATTTTCTTAAATGAAATTCTTATAAAAAAATTTGAATTGGTTTAAATGTTTAAATAATATAAATGAGGAATAGTATTAATATTAATGAATATTGATGTTAATATTAGTAATGAAAACTAATTTAATTATTTGTTCAAAATTTATTTACATTTATCTGAGGTTCCTATCAATTTTCTTAAATGAAATTCTCATAAAATTCTTCTAATATAAGTTAATTTGAAATGGTATTATCATTCTAAAAAGTATTATTATTAATTAATACTTTTTAAGTAATCTATAATTAAACCCATGAAGAATAATTAAATAAATCACTATTTATTTGATTTTCTTCTAGGAATAATAATTAAACCATTGTTCAATTATTATTCCTTGTCATATTTGACCCAATTATGAAAAATCAATAGATAAATGATTAATTATCTTATTTTTCTCTAAGAATAATTAATTAATCACTAATTAATTATTATTCCTTGTCAAATTTGACTAAATCCCTTACGAATAATTAAATAAATCATTATTTGTTTATTATTCCTTAACCAATTTCTTAAAGATGATAAATAAATCATTTATTTTTTGTTATTTCTAAATAAAATTTTAAATATTTTTTCCCTCCTAACCAAATATAATAAAATATTCCAAGTGGTTATTCCAAGAATGGGGTTAATAATATTTTATTATTTCTCATTATTCGAGGATAGCTCAATATTTTGTTATAAATAGAAGGGTTTTCCATTCATTATTCGCTTTTGATTATTTTCATGGTTGCACTCAATGTTGTAACTCTGATTATTTTCATTGTCGCACACCATTATTTGCTAGGTTTACACATTATAGAGGAGAGAGACTCTACACAAGTTGAAGACATTTGAGGATAGCCAAGAACTCATCCCATAGAGGGGGACTGGTAACATCTATTTGTTCCCTTCACATGCATTATAAGAAAACCTATTCTTTGTATATCTGGTTTCCATTAGATGATTGGAGTTATTACTGTTTCTTTTTGTTGGTTAACTATGATTGTGGCATAGATCAAAATTTTAGCAGGTTTTGTTTCTATCAGTTGTTGCAAATCTACAATGTTTACTAGGCATTTATATTGTTGAGATTATTTGTCGTCCACAATCTTAAGTGGGTTCTTTTCGTACAACTTTGAGAAGAAAAACACTACAACAAAATTGGCGACTCCATTTGTTTTTTACTTCAGATCCAGAAACCTGGGTGACCTTCAGTTTTTGGCTTAGGTTTTTTTTTTTTTTTTTTTTTTTTTTTGATTTTTATTTTTTAGTCTCTTAATGTTGTTTACTAGCTTTTTAACCCTAGATTTATCAAATTTCTGACTTCCACAAGTTTTCTGGTCTTTTTCGCAGGTCACAGGAACGAGTTGCAACAGAGACGACAATATTTTTCCGAGATTTTCCGATCAAGAATGAAGGAGCAGAAATCACACTTTTTAACCCAAAAAGTGTGATCTGGAGTCCAGAGCACACCTTTTAGCCCAAAAAGTGTGATCTCACCTAAAAACAGGTTAGTACATGTGATTTTAGGGTTTCCAGATTTTTATCATATATGTTTCTGGGTTTTGCCGAGAGATGTATGTTGGGTTCTTTGACCTTTGTTTCATCCATTTAGGCCTTGATCTACTTTTATTTACTTATCAAAGTGGAATTTAGCCCCTTAGGGCTTCTAGTATGCTTCCACCTTTATGGGAGGAGTTTAGTTGAGTAAGAAGTCTGAGTTTCTGCAACACTTTCAACCATATTTTCTAGATCCGTACCCTTCTATTTAAAATCTCCAAAGATAGTTTGTTTCCATCCACAGTTTCATATTAAACCTTGTTTGATCATTGGCCTTAGGGTCCCATCGGTTTCCCTAGGATTTTCACCCATCTCCCTATCTTTTTGCAATGATTTGCATCTCTGGTTTTTTATTGTTGCTGCACCACTTTCCAGTAGCCTAGTGTCATTTGATCCCAATCACATCGACAATTATATCTCCTAACCTTTTTAGTGTGTTTTTCATCGATTTTTCCACAAACCAGAACAATGTTTGCAAACCCAGTTTGGGTAGGTTTAGCTAATTGTTTTGTTGTTCATTTTATGTTGCTAATTTTAGTTTATTTTCAGGAAGCCTTTTTTCTCTTTTCACAAACCCAATCTAGGCTTAATCAATAAATACACTTGCACACACAAGCACACCTTAAGCGAAGGGCACTTTATTTACACTGCCAAGCCAAGACTTAACATACTAAATTTATCTCCCCTCATCGAGACAAAGGCATATTTTTGATCTCCCTTCACCATTTTTGTGTCACTTGTGTCCTACCACCATTGTCCCACAAACGTGTTTGTTGGGGATACTCTTAGGCCTTCTTCCCTAATTTTTGCTTGGGAATAGTACTCCTCCCTATAAGGTTCGAGTTCATAGTCCCCCACGTCCCCATACAAACTCTTCTCCTGGTTCATTTGATTCCTCATCTGATTCCAAGCCTCCTTCATTGCATATTGTCACCATGTTTGGACGCATAGTTGGTGCATGAAACCAACCCGATGTTGGCTCCGGTTCTACCCCAGTGGTCACATCAAGAAAAATAGTCACACAAGCTGTTCCTACAGCGCCCATCCTCCCTTTTATGGTTGGGTTAAGTCTATCGGATTTTCGCTAGTTGATAAACGACCCTATACACATGATGTTGGTTGGACTGCTATGCAGACTAAGCTTCCCTTAGACATCCCAAAGTTTGAGGGTAATTCTAGAGAGGACCCTACCAATCATTTTTGCTCCTTCCACATGTGGTGTTCATTCAACTCCATTAATGATGATTCCATTCATCTTCGGCTATTCCAACGCATGGTCACTTGAGATGCTACAAAATTCTATGTAGACCAGCCTGCTACATCACATTCCATTTTCGTGACGCTTGTTAAAGAGTTCCTTTCATATTTTCATTTACCTCACCTGTAACAACACTGGTATAAAGCTATTGACCTCATTTCATCAGTCCTCCTCCACTTTCCTTTTCGACCATTTTCAAGAGTGGCGTAGAAGGAGGAGCACATGTCGCGCCCCTCCCTTCGAAGACTGTGTTTATCTAGATTGGTTTTTTATGAGCCTTTTATCATCCATTGGAAAAGATGTCGCGTCCCATTTTCCTTAGATAGAGGAAGAAGCTCTCCAAACTGCTCTGAGATATGACCTGATTTATCCGCAATTCGGTTATGTCTATATCGTCATTCTATACCTCCCCCGTCCTAGAGGTTCCAATGCACCAAGGGAATCTCATGCCGCCGATGGTATCGTTAGAACCCTTTCACACCCTTTGCTATATACTCAGCATAATTATGTCTATCTGTAGGGGGGCACCATTTCCTCCAACACTTATGCCCCTCCTGCTAGCAACATGTTTTCAGCGCCCTAACCTGACTACCAAATTATTGCTCCTTCTTATGCAGAATTGAGTGCTCCAACCCCTAAATCATTAGAGCCACAACCTCCCATGCTTCCTCAGCCCTAGAAGCCACCACCCCCTTAGGGTCAAGTGGTTACATAGCAGAGTGTGACTAATCCCCAAAATTTGAAGAAAAAGTATAAGGGGAAAGGTAACAAGGGTAACCAGGGTAATCAAGGTAATCAACCTAGTGAACCTAGAGGAACCAACCTAACACTAACAACCAACAACATGGCAGCAATCCCCAGAAAAAAAGGGTATTTGTGTGAACAAGCCTTGTGCATGTTGTGGTGTACACGATCATTATACACATGAGTGTCCTCTCTTACCCCATATTCACCAAATGTGGGAAGCTCAAGCAGCTTCTAGAGGTCAACAATCACCTCAGAATCATGTGCCATCTCAACTGGCAATGCTTACAAATCCTTTCCCTCAGTAAGGATTTGTTGTTACTCAACCTCAAGCAGCCCATCCCCCCAACCTTCTAATCCTAGTGACTACCAGGTCCTCATGATGAATTATTATGAGGTTAATTCCTCTGATATCAACCTACAAACTTGGTCACATTAATATGACAAGCCATCAACTTCATTCACCACTGAGTCTAAAACCAAAGCATCTGTTGAGCCTCTTATGACACCAAATCTTCTGCTATAGATTCCTCAACCTAAATTTGAGGTCATTCCCAATATCCCAAAGGGACCATTATACTGTAATGTAGCTTCTAACCGAGCTTCCCATACATAAAGTATAGTAGATGACTTTGCGCAATCACCTGCTGCCATGTCGATGCTGGAAGTACTCCAGTCGTTTCCATCTCAAAAGAAAGCTCTACTAACTGCTTTGGGCATAGTAGATCCTTATGACAATCATTTTATTGTCTTCCCAATTGATACATCAGAACATCCCCCATTGCCTTCATTTGTTGCTTTCTAGGTATTAGTCCAAGTTCGTAATGCCATCATATCCCGATGCATTATTGATGAAGGTGCATCCACCTGTGTGATGTTCGTTGCCATTTGGAAACAACTTAAGTCACCTGATTCCCCCCCCTCCACTATTACTTTGCATGCATGGGATAGACATTCCTCCCAGAGTCTTGGCATGTACCAAAACTGTCTAGTGATCCTTGTGGGAAAGACTATACATGTCGACATTAAGGTTATTGATGCCCCTTTGGATGACAACATCCTCTTGGGTAGTAGTTACACATATCCCATGTCAGTCATCGCATCTGCGGTTTTCACAAGATGTGTTTCCCCTATGAAGAGAAGATCGTTACCATCGATTAATTGACCTACTACAAGTCAAAATTCGTGACCTCCCCTGAATCCATTATCTTGTCAATGCCAGATAAGGAGTCCTCAAATCCCCTCACCGGTGTTTCACCTCGAGTCTATAAATATTCCTCATTATTAGGTGCTTTCCCTAGTCTTCCCCATCTCATCTCAGAGCCTAACTCTCTGAGTGTTTGCATGTTACAAGAGTTATGAGATGCTCTCAAGTAGTTTCATACATCCGATCAACAGTTAGTTCCTTAGCACCCTGCTATTACCATCCCAGCTGAGCCCTTTGGATCCACCCCCCCAGGACCTCCTCCATTTGTGAGTGCCTCTCTTATGCTTCCACTAGGAATTGTTCCTCCAGGTATCACCATCCAGGAGTTATTTCGTTGGGACATTACCCTGCAGGCTAGATACCTTTTTTATTTCCCCCTTTGGGAGTATTTTCTGTCCCTGTCATGGCTTTGCTTGTCCTTCCTAACATGACTTTGAGGATCCCAGTATGGTACATCAGTCCCCATACAATCATTCCAGTAGTCATCCAAGACCTTATCATGCTTTGACCCTGGTTCAACTAGTTCGGATAGCCCCTGCCGCTGCTTGAGTTCCATCACAACCTCAATAGGAAACCACTCCTATTGCAAAAGCATCCAGATAGGGGAGAAAATCTAAAAGGAAAGAACCTAAGTACAAGGCTCCCCATTCTCCTCCAACCCCCAAGGCCCCAAAGCCGTCACCTCCTTGCGCTTTGTGTAAAGTTATTAGGCACACCATCAATAATTTTCCCGAGCTGCCTCAAAGCCTCCAGATAGGGGAGAAAATCTAAAAGGAAAGAACCTAAGTACAAGGCTCCCCATTCTCCTCCAACCCCCAAGGCCCCAAAGCCGTCACCTCCTTGCGCTTTGTGTAAAGTTATTAGGCACACCATCAATAATTTTCCCGAGCTGCCTCAAAGCATCCAGATAGGGGAGAAAATCTAAAAGGAAAGAACCTAAGTACAAGGCTCCCCATTCTCCTCCAACCCCCAAGGCCCCAAAGCCGTCGTCTCCTTGCGCTTTTAGATTTTCTCCCCTATCTGGATGCTTTTGCAATAGGAGTGGTTTCCTATTGAGGTTGTGATGGAACTCAAGCAGCGGCAGGGGCTGTCCGGACTAGTTGAACCAGGGTCAAAGCATGATAAGGTCTTGGATGACTACTGGAGTGATTGCATGGGGACTGATGTACCATACTGGGATCCTCAAAGTCATGTTAGGAAGGACAAGCAAAGCCATGACAGGGACAGAAAATACTCCCAAAGGGGGAAATAAAAAAGGTATCTAGCCTGCAGGGTAATGTCCCAACGAAATAACTCCTAGATGGTTGATACCTGGAGGAACAATTCCTAGTGGAAGCATAAGAGAGGCACTCACAAATGGAGGAGGTCCTGGGGGGGTGGATCCAAAGGGCTCAGCTGGGATGGTAATAACAGGGTGCTGAGGAACTAACTGTTGATCGGATGTATGAAACTACTTGAGAGCATCTCATGACTCTTGTAACATGCAAACACTCAGAGAGTTAGGCTCTGAGATGAGATGGGGAAGACTAGGGAAAGCACCTAATAATGAGGAATATTT
>APFE030251138.1:16432-33565 GCA_000404065.3 Pinus taeda | reverse complement strand
AATATTGAAGTACACACAAAGAAAATCATTGCTCATTCAGAGAATGAAAAGGAATATAGAGAGTTTGAAGAAGTTGTTTAGTCATAGTCATTTCAAACTGAAGAAATGAGCAAACCATAAACATAGTAGTGTAAATATATAAGTAGAAAATTAAAAAAAAACTTATCAAGAAAGCCTAGCACATAGAGTTAGAAGAAATGTTTCTTGATCTTCTTTGTTACATCTTGAAGTGAAAACCAAAAACCACTTTGTATTTAGGTTGGTAATATATTTCTCTACTATAGTAGTAACCAAAGTCAACCAAAAACCACTTTGTATGTAGGTTGGTAATATATTTCTCTACTATAGTAGTAACCAAAGTCTTTGAGTCTAGGCTCATACTACAGTCTAGTATGAAGAGATTTGTAAATTTGTTTTTCCCTAGGCATCCCTTTAAGATAAAAATAAAAAATAAATTTATGTTCTAAATAGAAAAATAATATTGACTATAATTAAAAAAATTGAATATGCTAAAAACTAATTAGAAGTAAAAAAAATGTGTAAATATGTTTAAATCCATATTTTTCAAAAATATTTCAACGGAAAATTTAAATAAATTATCTGAATAGCTTTGTTAACTAATTAAATCTTATATTTTTCAAAAATATTTCAACAAATCTGATATTTTTCAAAAATATTCGAACAAGAGATTCAAATAAACTATTTGCATATCTATGTTAACTAATTACACACTTTTCCCTTTAAAATCAACTCTCCTCTTGCGGAATTGTGGTTATTGTAGGCCCTAAAATTATATGTTAGACTATTAAGAAAAATTCAACCTTTCAATCAAGTAAACATAGTTACGAATTCGTTGCGATCAAGAAAGTAATTATGAATTCATTGATGCCCATATTCATGGTTTCTACAGCAGCAACGGGTTCAACCGTCGTGCCCCAGCTCTCTTATGCATGTCGGCAACTTCCAAGAAGTAATTATGCAGTGTCCCCAACACATTCTTTTTTCTTTGCAACAAAATACAAGATGCAGAAGGAAAGGGAAGAGTTGGAGAAGCTCAAGGTACTGGGCCAATGTCTGGTCTTTCTATAGGTTCTTACATTCCTGTTGCAACTGTGGGACCCTCCATTCCCAACCCGTGTTGGAAGTACTACACACCTACATGCGAACTCTTAGTTAGAGCATGGGACTACATGCAAAATTCCTTCTGCATGATTTACTCCTTGATTTTCTCCTTCTCTAATTCTACAACTGGTTAGTTCTTCTGCATGATTTACTCCCTCATTTGCTCCTTTCACTCTGCAACTGGTTAATTCTCTCGAGAACTTGTTATAGGTGTTGGATCTTCTCATTGATCACCACTATGGTGCATTACCATGGAATCTTCACCCACTAATGGTGTATGATGAGCATTGTAACCTATTTTCTAATGAATCATTCTTTTGTTCTTTCGATTTTTATTTAATGTTTTTGCTCTGCGAAGCTGTGTGTTCAACCTTTACTAGCTAGATTCATCTGTGCAAGTTTTCTAGCACATTTGCATAGTATCAAAGCCCACAGGTCGCTAGATAAAAGGGGCACCAGTACTTTATTTTGCAGGTATTATAGCTTAGAGATCGAAGATCGACAAAAAAATGGATTTTCCCAAAGCATCAATCCTAACACCGTACAACTATCACGAATGGAAGGACCAAATGGCTCGATACCTTCATCAAAAAGGGTTGTATAGGATTGCCATGGTTGTAGAAGTGGAACCCACCTTAGCCATAGAGAAATCCAACTACCTCAACTGTATGGATGAGGCCCACGGATCCATATGCATGTGCATCTCTCCAAAGTTGTAGTTTCATCTATCTCCCTGCAATACTCCCAATGAGATTTGGAAAAAGGTTGAATAACTCTACGGGAAACAGGATGAGATGAAAGGACATTTGCTAGAAGTGGAGCTACTGTCATTGGATCCACGAAACTATGATAAAATTCAATACTTCTTCACCAAATATAATGATCTATTGCTGAAACTCAAGGGTTGTGGAATTGACAAATCCAAGGAGAAGAGTCGACAAGTTCTCTCTATTATGTCAAAGCTCGGACTAGAATACTCTGTCTTTGTGTCTACATTTCATTTATTAAGGCTCGCAACAAGTAAGTCCTACACTATTCCTTCTCTCAAAGAGTTCAATGAGTCCCTTACTTTTGAGCAAGATAAATTCATTGGCATAGGGAAAATCAAACCTCCAAAAGCGCATGCACGTGTTATGTATGATGGCAACCACAATAAAAATCATAGATCTAATTTAAATTAGAAAAATCAGCAGCAAAAAGACAAGGGAAAAGCGCATTCCCATCCAATGAAGGAAGGATACACCAAACCTTTCAATGACTCCTCCGGATCGAGAAATGAGAAAAGGAAGAAAGGAAACAGATGCACCTACTGTCAAAGAAAATTCCATCCAGAATCTTCTTTCATGAAGAAACAAATTGACCAAACGGCAGAAATCCTTCAGAAGCACAACCTTGGGGACCACATCCCTCATGGCGCCAAGAAGAAAAGTAAGGATCTGCCACATGGGAAAGGTAACAATTTTCATGCTTTAGTTGCAATTAATTCTTCCCATGATGCATGGATTATAGATTATGGTGCATCACATCATATGGATACTGCAAAGGAAATCTATTCCTCTTTGGATGCATGCAATGGACCTCCCATCCTTATGGGAGAACTCACCTATTGAGGTCACCAGAAAAGGTAGAGTGGAACTTTTACACGGAAGTTTTGAAGATGCGTTTCATATTCCAAAAATTTTAGTAAACCTCCTTTCAGTTTATTAGATCTCTCATTCCAGCACCAGAAAGGGAGTGGAATTCACTCCAGATGTAGTGAACATATATGACCTACATAGCAGCTCCAAAATTGCAACCGATGAGGTAAAAAATGAAGCCAAACTATATACATTTTCTGAATTTATTGAATCTGAATCCTCCTTATTTCTTACACATGCTGATGATAGTAGTAGGCTTCGGTACGAGAGGCTTGGTCACTTAAATAACAGGTATATGCAGTAGCTAAGCAAGTATGAGATGGTGGAAGGCTTGCCAAATATCAGTTTCTCCAAAGGATTTTGTGAAGAGTGTGTCCTTGGCAAACATCCTAGAGAAAAGTTTGACACCGACAAGACTCATAGATCATCCTCTCCTCTAGATCTAATTGATAGTGATCTCGTGGGGCCTTTTCCTCATCCTTCCATCAACAAAGCAAGTTATGTTCTTATATTTATTGATGATTTCTCATGATATACTTGGGTATATCTTCTCAGGAACAAATCTGATGTTTTTGAGCACTTTGAAGATTTCAAAGCACTAGTTGAGACACAGTCAGAGAGAAAGATCAAAGCACTTTGTATAGATAATGGGGGGGAATATGTTCACAAAGCACTTGGGAACCTTTGCCTTTAGTCCAGCATACAGTTGTAGTACACAATTCCATACACTCCACAATAGAACAAAGTTGCTATGAGAAATAACCGATCTCTCAAAGAGATGGCTTCCTGCATGTTGCATGATAAGTCACTACATCATAAGCTATGGGCTGAAGCACTTAATTGTGCTAACAACATCCAGAACAGATCTCCTCATAGGTCTGTCAAGGATCAAACTCCCTTTGAGGCTTCGAGCAGCACTAAACCGGAGGTCACCCACTTCCGTGTTTTTGGCTCCCGAGCATGGGTTAGGATCCTCTCTGAAAAGAAGAAAGCTCTTGATCCACGGAGCATTGAGTGCATCTTTGTGGGATACCCTGATGGTGTGAAGGGATACCAACTCTTGATTTCCTCTATGGACAAACTCATCATTGAGTGAAATGTCAAATTTGAGGAAAGTCTCTCGCATGCACCTCAATTGCTGCATGGAGACACCTTTTATCTACCTCATGTCCGAGATGATGACTTAGTACACTAAGATGTAGATACAGAGCATGCACATGCCGTGGTAGAGCATGCAGATGTAGAGACAGAGTCTTCCAATATAAATCAAATGCATGCATATGATGATCCACATCCAAGCTCAGATCGGGCTTCCAGCAGTGAATCAAATTCCCCTATCATAAATCAGAGAACAAGGAGCTTACATGAGATATATACATGGTCTTGTGGGGGATAATTCTGATCTGCAGAGGATTAGCTAAGAGTTTATTGAGCCTCGTTTTTCCCTCACTACCACTGAACCATCGCCACCTTGGCATTATCATTTGATTCAGTCTTCTGATCCACAGCCTTATGCTAAGGCTGCTGGGTATCCATGTTGGCAGTTCACCATGGAGGAGGAGTATAACTCCCTCCTTGAGAACCAGACCTAGGGTCTGGTCCCCTTCCTTCAGGAAGGAAACTTGTCTAATGCAAATGGGTCTACAGGACCGAGAGTGCTGCAGATGGGAAAATCACCAGACAGAAAGCTAGGCTAGTAGCCAGAGGCTTCTAGTAAGTGCATGGAATTAATTATGATGAGACCTTTGCTCTAGTAGCAAAGATGGATTCCATACGCCTTGCACTTGCCATTGCGGTTGCCCAGGAGTGGGAAGTACATCAGATGGATGTGAAGAATGCCTTCTTGATAGAGACCTATCTGAGGAGATCTACATGGAGAAGCCACATGGTTTCATTCAGGATTCATCTTTGTTCTGTAGACTAAAGAAATCTCTCTATGGGCTTAAGTAGGCCCCGAGACCTTGGTATGCAAAGATGTTTTCTTTTCTCTTATCACAAAACTTTGAAAGATGTAAGTCTCATCTAAATGTTTACATGCTCAGGGCACATGATTCTCTTCTTATCTTGGTTTTGTATGTGGATGATCTCCTGCTCAATGGCAGCTCAGCTTCAGCCATTGCTACAGTCAAGAGGGCCTTGCATGATAGGTTCTTGATGATGGACATGGGTGCATTACACTTCTTTCTTGGTCGTGAGATCATCCAGGATGCCATACGCATCAAACTCTCTTAGGCTAAGTATGCACGGAAACTCCTCGAGAGATTTCACATGACTGGCTGCAAGTTAGCACCGACTCCTTTTCTGTCTCGGGTCCGACTTGAGGATGGAGGTGACACTCCATTAGTTGATAGCACTCTCTACCGATAGCTAGTGGGGAGCTTATTGTACCTTACCCACTCCACACCAGATCTCTCATATGCAATAGGGGCAATTTTCACATACATGCAGGAGCCGCATGAGCTACACTGGAATGTTGCCAAGCGCATCCTCCGATATGTGCAGCGCACCATCACCTTCGGGATTCACTATGCATCAGGCACTGCATTGAATCTCCTTGGCTTCACAAATTTTGATTGGGTGGGAGACAACATTGATTACAAGTCCACCGCCGAATATTCACTCAGTTTAGGATCTAGCCCTATATGTTGGTCGAGCAAGAAGCAGGCTGCTATAGCTCTCTCTTTAGTTGAGGCTGAGTACAGAAGAGTAGTCAACATCACCATTTAGGCTCTATGACTATAGCACTTCCTCACTGAGTTGGGCATCCAGTTCCACCAGCCCATTGTCATCTGGTGTGACAACTAGAGCACTCTCAAATTTTGCACGGACCTAATACAACGGTAGTTGATGTAGCACATAGAGATCCATATGTACTACGTCATAGACTTAGTACATGATCGGGTCATTGATTTGCAGTTCTATTCTTCCATAGAATAGACTGCAGACATCTTCACCAAGACATTCACTGAGCAGAAGTTTCGCTCTTTGCGTGATCGTCTTGGAGTAAAGGACACAGTTGCTTAGCAACTATCTTTTCTTCCTCTTTTCTTCTGATTACATTGTATTTTGAGCGGGGCTTTTTCCCATCAAGTTTTCCCTCTTTCCTCAATTTTAGTAAAAGTTGAACTGTATTTTGGGTGACCTTTGGCCTTAATTGCAAGGGCCCATTTTCTATTTTTCCCCATAATGGTATTCAGGGGGGTGTTGGAAGTACTACGCACCTACATGTAGACTCTTAGTTAGAGCATGGGACTACATGCAAGATTCCTTCTGTGTGATTTACTCCTTGATTTGCTCCTTCTTTAACTCCGCAACTGGTTAGTTCTTCTGCATGATTTACTCAATGTTTTACTCCTTCTTTCACTCCACAACTAGCTAGTTCTCTCTGAAACTTGTTGTAAGTGTTGAGTCTTCCCATTGATCACCACTATGGTCCATTACCTTGGGATTTTCACCCAATAATGTTATATCATGATCATTGTAACCTATTTTCTAATGAATCATTCTTTTGTTCTTTTGATTTTCTTTTAGTGTTTTTGCTCTGCAAAGCTATGTGTTCAACTTTTACTAGCTAGATTCATCTCTGCAGGTTTTCTAACACATTTACAACCTGTGCCAACTTGTTTTGTCTCATGCTCTTCCTTATAAGAAAGCTTTTGTAGGTGTCCTCGAACTTTGCTAGTGGGGCACATCCATCATTGTTACCTCCAAAAAGTGCAAGCCCTCCACTAAAAAAACACTTTCAGAAAATTACATTGCAAGCTTCCAACCGTGAGGTGGCAAATCCATCTCATGTTCAAGCTCCTCCTATATCCAGGAAGAAATTGGTTTTTCCTCGCCGTCGTGGGAAAGGTCAAACAGAGATCAAGTGCCTTGTGAAGGCAAATTATTTTATTACAGAGTTACCGGAAAAGGATCTTCCCCAATACGATGTAACTATAAAACCTGAGTTGACTTCACGAGCTGTCAACAAAGCTGTTATAAGACAACTAATCAACCGATACGGAGATACCCATTTGGGTAAAAGGCTTCTTTGTTTATGATGGTCGAAGACGTTTGTACACAGCTGGGCCATTGCCCTTCACATAAAAATAATTTAACATCTTTCTTGTTGAGGGGGACGGTGGACCTCGTGGTCCAAGGGAGCGGCAATTCGATGTAGTTATAAATTTTTGCACCTGGAGCTCACTTACACCATTTAGGCAAATTCCTATCTGGGAGGCAGGCTGATGCTCCGCATGAAGGCCTACAAGTTCTTGATATTGTTCTATGGAAGCTACCAACTGAAGGGTACATTCCTATTGGAAGATCATTTTATTCTGGTGACCTGGCGGCAAAGCAGTCCCTTGGAGAGGGATTGGAAAGCTCGAATGGGTTTTACCAAAGTCTAAGGCCAACCCAAATGGGATTATCCCTCAGTCTTGATACGTCTTCAACTGCATTGATTGAACCATTACCTATGGTTGATTTTGTTTCGCAACGGTTGGGCAAGGATGTGAAAGCGATACTTTTGTCCGGATACAGATCGCAACTGTTGGGTAAGGATGTGAGAGCAGTACTTGTAAAGATTAAAAAGTCCTTAAGAGGTGTTCGAGTTGAGGTAACCCAAAGGGGAAAGATGCGTCGAAAATAACAGATTGTTACATTGACATCGCAACATACACAAGAGCTAACCTTCCCCATGGATCAGAGTTCAACTATCGAATCAGCAGCTGAATATTTTCGAGAACATTATAATATTTCATTACAGCATACTCAACTTCAATGCCTCCAGGTTTGTAATCAGCGGAGGCCAAATTACTTGCCAATGGAGGTTTGTAAAATAGTGGCAGGGCAGCGTTATTCAGAGAAGCTAATGCAAATCAGTTCTTAGCAAAATCAGTTTTTCAAAGAAGGAACATTCTTTTAAAAAAAAAGCAAAACATGGTGGAGAAAGAATAAGTTCTTAACAACGTTGCGAATCTTGAAATTACAGAAGAAAAAATAAAAAAATATAATAATACAAAATATTCTTGGAAAAGAAAACGTTAGTTTACCTATATCACTCAAATCTGTTTTTTTTCTTTTTTTTTTTTCCTTCTAATTACCACTATTATATTTCTCAAAATTACAGCAAAAGTCATTTTAATTTATAATCTTCGAAGCCTCGAGAGTTAGCTCAATCTGTCACATCAGTATCTCACTAATTGGGAGATCATAAAGTCAATTCCCGAAAGCTCTAGGGTCGTCAGTAAATAGGCTGAAGGGTATTATCCAGTGACCTTGGGTGCCCCTAGGTATCTGTGACCAGAAAGCTCTTAGATTCAGTTTCAGTAAATAAGCTGAGGGTACTGCCTAATAACCATAGGTATCCTTGAACCACTTTAAAAAATATTTACAATCCCGGTAACATTTAAAATAAAAATCGCAGAAAACAATAACTTTAGCGAACACACATATAACTCGAATGAAAAGTTCAATTACCGGTCCTTAAGATTTCAGTATCTGTTCCTATCTTCAAATTAATCCCTAGAAAAATGAAATTGAAAATCCAATTATCTTGAAATAAAAACTGGCGGTAAATGCACCTGGTACATGATCACTTTGGTATCCAAGTAAACTTCCGCGCAATTTTCCTCGATTTCCGCTGCCTGAGATTTAAGGAACGTCCGCAAATTCCATTCCACCATGTCCATGACAATATAAATCTCGTTAAAATTATTGATGTCAACAGGTCGCATTACTCCCTTCAATGTAACAATGAAAGGGTGACTAATCCGAGTGACCGCACGATGAACTTGCAGTTCGCGCAACGCCATGAAGCAGTACCTTCCGCCATTCACATCGATCCTTTTGACAGCAACACGCTCATTATTGGAAGTGTTCCGAGCCATGCACACAGTTCCAAATCCGCCATATCCCAGAACTTCAACAATCTCGTACTTCTGGTCTATTTCGAACAATATCACTTGCCTCGGACGTATATCTTCTCCACGATATTCCACTTGCACTATGAATTTTCTCTTGCCTGGAGACACATTCGTAAATTGTTCTGTAATTGTTGTGCAAATTTCACCCATTGTCCCACGCAGAACTGTACTAGGTATATCTTAGTCTCTCGACTACGCAAGTAAAATTCCTGAAATCTATGAAATCTTTTATGGAAGTATACTGTGCAGACTGGATCTGTCAGGAAAATACAGTCTATCAGGACTGCCATCTGCGATTCCCTGTTTTCTTCTGCAAAGAAACTTGAGTGGATCTATTTTAACGTAAAATTTTACCGTTATATTCGATGCTTCTTCCTAATGGAAAGTATTCGACACATGTCCTCGAAAAACAGAACGATTGGTTATCCCGTTGATCCTTCCATTCAGATCTAAAATCCTATTTATTTTTTTATTTATTTTTTTTTTACTCTAGTAGCTAACGGTCGTGATTTCGCTACTCTAGTAGCTGGCTTATCAAGGGACTTGGTTATGCGATCTATCTTACCCAAAGAGATTTAAATTTCTGAAATTGCTAAAGCATTATCTCGTATCCTGAGACTTCAAATATGAATTATTTCTATAATGTCAGAATTGCACTGAGGTGGAAAGTTTACGCCAGTATCGCTGTACCAGCGTTCCTATTTTATATCAAAATTGCACTGAGGTAGAACATTAACTTTAATAGCTAAGTCACCAAGAATATCAAGGGACTTCCATTTACGACCAGCAAATAAATAATCATAATGTTCACGTAGTATATTTGTTTGAGTTGATATATTTGCGTTTTAGTAACTTCATTGAGATAACAATAAAAGAATGAATTATCACTAAGTTCTCGACACGTCTGTAATTATAAAAATTATAAAAATCAAGATGCTTAATTATATATATATATGATAATTAATTGAGAAGTTCATAAAAATGCAAGTTTTACTATGTTTTTTTTTTTACCTTAGCTGTGGATTTATTAAGTAGGTAGAGAAATGGAATGGTTGAGATTCAAGTTTTTTTAGAGTATAAAATTTGAGAAAGTATTTGAATTTGCAGAGATTTCATTTTTTATGCTTTTCATTTTGTAAATTTTTTCATTGTTTAAGTTGTATTTGTGAATTTTTTTTATTGTTTAAGTTGTATTTTTGAATGTGTATATGGATTCAATGCCTTCACAATTTCCTTGTAGAGGAATCTTAACTAGGTTGAGTTTAGTTGGTGTTTGACACAAGGACACAAGGGTGTCTATTACTTAGGTTGATCCAGACCACTATCCCTTGGTACGCACTACCCCAACACTAGGCAACTAGTAACCATCAAGGCATTTGAACATGGGACCTTCTACTCAAATTTACTCTACATTTCTATTAGCTTTTCTAGTGAGATTCCTATGGGGCTATATATATAATTAATGCAAGAGCATTAGAGCTCCCAAATCATTAAGACATTTTGAGACAAAACTCCAAACCCAGTTTCAACAAGGAAAAGGAATTTTATTTCTTTATTGTAAATAATTTTGTGGATAGAAATAAGACAAAATAAATAAGACTTTAGCATGAGAATCTACGTTGAAAAACATGAAATTTTAGGGATAAATTGAATGACTTTAGAATTTAGAAAAACATGATTTATAGAGTGATTTATGGATGAGTAATGGAGTGCCTTTAGAATTTAGGAAAGTCTAATTTATGAAGTGATTTATGGAGTGATTTTATGATTTAGAAATGCTATTGCATTTATTAATTCTACTTATTGTAAGCCTGTGGACAATGACAACTAATGACCAAATGAATGTGAAAGCTTGCCCATAGAAAGAAACAAATATTTTTGAGTATTTTTTATATATATAGGTTTTGTTAATGAAATGAAGTTTCACATCTTCTGTGTATGAGGTGTCTATGTTTACGATCTTTGAAGAATTTTTAGAATTTGGAATTGGTAAAATTAAGTGCTTATGTGTGTGAATTTAAATATTATTAAAAATTTGGTGAAATTAAATTTAATGCATGTATTAAATGGTGGAGAGAGACATTATTTTATGAAGAATAATTATCCAATATGCTTAATGGGAAGAAATATAATGGGTGCTCATGAATTATATTTTTATATTGAGTGTGCATGGTGCATGCTTCAGGAGAGGTTGTGAAATGAAGTAAATGCTCAAATGTGTATGGAGTGGGTTCATGAAATTGGTGTCAAAGTAGATTTGGTGCCATCAAGTGGTACTAGAGCATAAAATATTTTTTTCATGTAGTATGGAGGAAAAATTAGAGCGATATTGTGACAGCATCAGGTAGATTAGTTTTGGTTCTTTTTTTGGTATTGATGATAAGTAGTAGCAATTGAGAAGGAGGATGTGGTGAGAAATATAGCAGTTAGCGCAACTCTGATGGACAAAAAAGAGTGATTGCATAAACCTTAAGAGGAAGGAGTGCTTGAAAGGGTTTCTAGAAGAGGGGACCAAGAATGCCAATAGTCCGAGCTCAGAGGAGAAACATGGTGAGGTGTGTGTAGCAAAAAATAAGTCTGTTACTGCAGAGTTGATTTACATGTGACAGTGGGTAGTGGGAAGCTCACGCAAAGAGGATCATGAATATGAATCAAAGAATTTATAAGGAAGCCATAGAGATGCCAAAGCAATTGGCATAAGGAAAATGAGTGATGTAAAGTATGAGAGGAGACTAGTTGAGACAAATTCATGATTGAGTGTGCTTATGAAGATGCTACAGAAGAATGAGGAGAACAAGAGTTATGGGTGGAACCTGAGGAAAAAGCGTTAAGTCTCCTGTTCAAATTTTAGGGGCCAAGATGCAGAGACAAAAACTGAGACACAGGTTGAAGGAAGAACTCAAAGATATTGAGTGTGAGGAGGCAGTTCACAAAGGTGAACCTGAGTAAGGATAAATCCATGGAGAATATAACAACGTTGGTAGAGATTTGATGTTTGATACATTAAATGATTCTCAAAAGCGTTATGTTTTTCGTGATGGTTTGTTTTTGGTTTGCATGTGTTATTGATGATGAACAACCCTTTGAAATTGTCATGAAGAAAGAGGAAGATAGAGGAGAACTAAGTTAAATTTTTTTCTTACCAAAAGGAAGATACAAATTTCATTTTTTACACTAATTGTGTGCATAAAAGTGTGCGAAAAGTGATTATTAGTATTCAAACTGATGCAGGTGGAATAGAAACCGAGGTTGAACAACTCGCAAAAGTTGTTGTTAACAAGGATGCAACAAAGTCAAAGGAGGAATAGATTGCTAGCAACATGGAGATAGAGCTCGATCAACAAATTGAAGTGAGACAAAGAGTTCAAATAGGATATTTAAAAGCATGGAAGTAGGATGAAAGTATGTAGAGGTTGAAAGTATTCTTGGAGAACTATATATTCTATTTGTTTTTGTGGCTGAATATTTTTGTCTTGAAATAGTGAGTAGCATCATGGTGAAAATAGTTGGTTTGCAACGAGGAAGGAAAAAAAATAGTTATTTTAGAACTCAAGATGATATAACAACAACAATACAACAACATGAAAAAGTCGATGATCAAAAACAAAAATATGTATGGGATCTAGGAGGACTTCAACAACAACAACTAATGGTCATGAGACCTTAAAAATTTTCTACCTTTGGAGTCTGATGCAGAAGCACCAAAGCTTCCAACTTCCAAGTCATAATTTTTTTTTGATACAAAGCTCCAAACGACGTTTCATCAAGGAAAATAAATTTTATTTCCTTATTGTAAATAATTTTAATTTCTTTATTTCTAAAATAATTGTGGATAGAGATAAGACAAAATAGATGATATTTTAGTGTGAATATAACTTGAAAACATGATATATTCTATTGATAGATTGAGTGACGTTAGAATTTAGAAAAACATAATTTATGGAGTGATTTTAGGATTTAGGAAAATCGTATTTATGGAGTAATTTATGGAGTGTTCCTAAGATCTATAGAATCTATTACATTTCTTAATTCTACTTATTGTAAGCCTATGGGAAAGGAGAACTAATGGCCAAATGAATGTGAAATAACACTCATAGAGAGAAACAAATGTTTTTGAGTATTCTTGTATGTAGAAGTTTTGTTAATGAAATGAAGTTTCATATCTTTTGTGTATGAAGTGCCTATCTGCATGATCATTGAACAATTCTTAAAATTTTGAAATGGTAGAATTAATGCTTATGTGTATGAATTGGGCAAAAAAGCTTATTGAATATTTAGTGCAATTAAATTTGCATGTGTTAAATGGTGGAGAGTGGCATTATTTTATGAAGAATAATTATTCAATATGCTTAATGGAAAGAAAGATAATGTGTGCCCATGAATTATATTTCTAGATTGAGTGTGCATGGTGAATGCTTCACGGAATGTTGTAAAATTAATTTAAATGCACAAATGTGTATGGAGTGGATTCATGAAATTGGTGTGAGGGTAGATTTGGTGTCATCAATAATTTTTCATTCTGTAAATTTATTTTGAATGTGTAAATGAATTCAAGGCCTTGAAAATCTCTTTGGCCGCTTGGATTATCTACAATATACAATTTAAAATTACAATTATGACAAATGTTTATTGGATTTTAGCCCAAATGGGCTAAACAAAATACCTAAGGAATAGTCAAAATGTAGAATAATTAGAGTACTTGTAATGTTTCAAGAGTAAGAAATATTTTTTATACAATGTATATATAGTCTTTTCTTTAAACTCCATATATATATATATATATCTGTGTGTGTGTGGGTGTGTGTGTATATATTAAATATATAAAATATATAATATATAATATAATATATATATATATAATAATATATATAGATATATAAATATATATATAATATATATATTATATAATAATAATATAATATAATCTGTGTGTGTTGTGTTATATTATTGTTTAACATGGGTATGAAAATTATTATATTTAAAGAACCCAACTTTCATAATAAAATGATTTATATGGGTTATTAAATATATTAAAAATATGTCAATAGTTTTATTTTAAATTAGAGTAATGAAAACTAGGACACTTTTAATTCTAGCTTCACACATGTTCAAGTTTTCTATTTCTACATATATAGTTGATATTGCTATATTTGATCTAACATGGTTGTTGAAATATTTTACTATGCCCCAAATTATTCACAACATTTTTTTCTGTTTTTGTTTTTTTTCTAGGTGGTTCACTGACCACCCATAGGGATCACTTCTTGCTTGCTCAACCATGGAGCTTGACGTGAAGAGGGTAGGGGAACTGAATTTGTGATCTGTCAATAGAAAAGGTGCTTTAACCATAAGGACTCTGCCATTTTAGCTAACCTAATAAAGTATGGTCAAGGCATAGTAAATGAGGCCCTAAGAGTAATATAATGAAGAAGTTTCTTTAATGACAAGGGCTCCACCAATTTAGATAACCTAATAAAGTATGGTCAAGGCATAAGAAATGAGGTCCTAGAGTGATATAATGAAGAATTAGCTTGATTTATATGGTACACTACTAATTGGCTTTGCTAAATAGAATGAAATAGGTGGGTAAAATAAGCTCAAATGGTGAGATGTATATTTAGAGCTAGACTATGGTAATAATTCCGAAACGAAAAAATGGGGAGAGGAAAAAGGTAAAAAGAGAGAGAAGAGAAAAAGATGTTTAATATTGATATTTATTCTATGGTAGGTACTAGATAGACGATATAGATTATGTTCTTTAAGTCGATGAAATATATTATCCTTCTCTTTCATGTTTGAAATGTCTCAACTCAGATACACAAATATTTTGTTTCTTATTAATATATTTAAAATATATATATACAAAAGGGAAAAACTAGTAATTCCATTGGAAATTTTGGATAAATGAAGAAAATTACAGTTTTCATATGCTAAAAGTATCCAAAACAATGAATTTACTTAGAAATAGAGAGAAAACTAAAAATAGTGAAGATAAGGGGGAATATTAGTTTATATAAAAATGATTTCATCTTCCCTTCTTTCCTTTAATTTTTTTTGGACCTTTCTATGACACCCTGCATAATGGTCGACAAGAACTATTACCAGTTCTTTCCTTTAATTTGTTTGGACCTTTCTACCACCCCCCTACATAATGGTCCACAAAAACCATTACCAAATAATTTATAGTTGTATATAGTGGTTTTTCTTTCTATGAGATAGAACTTTTCCGATCATGTGTTCTCTTTATGTCCTTCATTTTTCTATCATTTTGGCTCTTAGATCATTTCTGTTTTTTGCCATTTTATTTGTCATTGTGTTTCCATTATGAACATGAAAACCCCCATCTTATTAATTCGGATGGTTCTATATGATTTTCCCTTCTTCCTCCTTCTCGAGTTTGGGATAAAAAGGCTATCATCATTTTGTTTTACAAGCCTATCCCTTCTTCTTTTATGGGTTATATTTTACCTGAGGGAATGTGTCCTATTTGGTTACATGATCCTCATTTGAATGTTGTATTTTCATAATCTAGATTAGGGTTTTTTATTTTTCAACTAAATGTGATCATGTAGACCTTTGCTTAGGTCTATATCTACATGGATTCTAGCAAGAGTAAATAACCAATTTTCCATTCTCTCAGTGTCCATCTCTTTGATTGACCGGAGTGTTTCCAATTTTTTCAACGACCTTATGATGCTAGAAGGGAAGGGGAAAATTTAGTGGCCTGAACCATATTGAAATTGTTAAACCCACCATTGTTGCAACATCAAAATATTGGAAGCAAGGGGCAATGTAGTCCTTGCACTTTTCCCCAAACTAGAGTCCATATTTCAATAATTTCTCTAAATCTTCCTAGGTATCAAACTGAAAAGTGAAGAAAACTTTTGACAATAGGTATATCTCATAGTTACTTGTCCATGTAGTGAAAATATATTAACACAAAGCATTGGATCTAGGCCAAAAATAATTTAATCTACCAATTACTTCCCTGAATTGAAGAATCTGCAGAGGCTTGTTGTTTCTTTTCAAGAATGCAAGGTCCAATATTGTATTATGGCAAATCCAATAGATTAAATAATTTTAACCCTATTTGCATCATTGTAGGAGATCGATCCTCTTGGTCCCTGGCTCCCAAAAAATCCCCTCACAACCTTAAGTTTAGTGCAATGGTGGAGTTTCTTGAAAGACAGTAATCTTTTAGCTAAAAATGATCTTATAACTGATTCCCATCATGATGGAGGTGTTGGATCTCTACATTAAATCACAACCAAGTCTCTATTAACAGTTTGAGATTCCCCACAAAATCTATATCTGATACCAGAAAAAGGAGGACTTCCTATTAACGATCTTAATCCATATGTGGAAGTTCTCACTCTATTTTAAACCTTCGAATCTTTCAACAAATACACATCAATTATGGTATATGGTTGTTTCTATAATATTTGTGTCATTCTGAGGATTTATCAAGTTGTGTAAAATAGACATGTGTGTTGAATTTTGCTTGATCTAAAGCCACAACATAGTAAATCTAAAAACGCATTTGACAGCTTAGGTGGTGTAGATGACCCAATATTCTCATGGGGATGTTTCTCCTTATAAGATAGAGAAATGTGATTTAGTATACCCGTAAAGAATATATAAAATGGGCTAGATAAAACCCCTTTAGCCAACGTCTCAGATGTTATTGCCCTTCCTTCTATGATAAATGTAATAATGCAGTGGCCTGAGTAGACAAACATCCCACCCTATCTTATGTTCACCCACATCCTCTACCAATCATTTCTTTGGAAGAAGATGATACCTTCTTCTCTTATCAAAGATGACCAACCCTTGTCTGACACAGTCACATAGCCACTGACCAAATCCCATAAACGCATTCTACATTAGAAGCCCTAATACTCAGATCTCTATCCATCATCCCTTGTGTTCTCCTCATAAATATTCTTATCCCATTACTCTGAGAATTTGGTTTCATGAAACAAAATTCTAAAGTTTAAACAATAATAAGCCTATTCGTGGCTAATATATTTTTAAATACCAGCCAATATATTTATTTTTAATTAAAAGAATGGCACTAGGACAATTTTCATACTCACTTGACATAGGACATCGTTCTTGCACTTAGCCTAATTTAGAACATACCACAACTGCCCCTAGAATTACCCCTAGGTGATACCCACCACCACCAATGCACTATCCCCAATACTCCACTACCATAGTCATGGGGGGATTTATACTCACATTTCTTCAAATTTATACAACCCTGCCAACTCACTCCTCCAAAAGTTATATACATGTCAATATTACCTAACTCTAGATATTGAAATATTTTATTTATACACATTAAATTTTTTTTATTATTAAAATTTTAAATATAATATTAGGGAGTAACTAATTTATTTTTTCTTTCAGTTACTTATTACTTGTTTTCTTTGACAATTGATATATTTTACTATGGCCAACAT
>APFE030251138.1:0-16119 GCA_000404065.3 Pinus taeda | reverse complement strand
TGGAATGTGAAATACTTTATTTATGTTTGAGAGTAAAATATTTTTACCTTTTCTAATGCTTTTAATTAAACTAAAAGAAAAAAATATTTCATAATTATTTTTTTATCCTAAATAATATTGTAGTTTTAGAATATTAATTTTATTTAAAAACTAGTCCACTTCAAATATAGTAAAAATAAAATTTAAAGTGAATTACATATCTTCCTCATTACGTGGTAAAATGTGAATATATGGTTTTAAGAAAACACAATTTTTCACTTATATAATAGTCATAACTAGCAATTGCACCAAATGTTGCAAAGGAAATGCCATAAGGCATAAGTTCGAGGAGCATCATGATATATACAAAACCATTGAAGATAAAAGTTGGTAAACAAAATGTTATCCAACTGTCTTAAATCATAAGAAGTAGTTTCATGTGAGCTATTACATACTTGAAACTATCCGTTGTTAGTGGCATATCTCTGAAATGACAATTCATTGAGCAGTGGAGAAACTTTAGCTTTAACTAAGAAATAATATAAACTGAAAATGCATAGTGTTCTACATTAACTATACCTTTATTATCCTACAACTAACTATTAAGACTAGCTATTACCAATAGAGTAAAAGTGCATAGGCCATGGATCAAAATATTGTGAAATTAACATATTCCCTTCATCAACTCTTCCCATATCCTAAACTATGCATGTTTTTTCGGCTCAAAGAATTTTCCAATTTGAGTTTTTAGCAAGAATTTTCTAGTTTATGTTTTTGTCAACCTATCCCTTTAGCCCTGAAGTTATAAGGATCCACCCTGGTCTGGATAATAAATGACCTTTCTATATGATGATATTAATCCCAACGGTTGATTTTCCTTATGTAATTATCATGTATTTATCATGCTAGCTACAGAGAAATAGGATTAAATTTCTACAATTTGCATAGAAGCAAAATCAATGAATTGGGCTTGCATTAGGTAGCACTTTGAAGAATGCATGCCCATTGCTCTTTTTCATGGGTTTCTTTGAAGGCAGTATGCATATTTGATAGTTAATACCTTATCTCTTAATAATGATTAACACATTGTTTATACCTCCAACTATGAAATGAATGTTGTATTTATTTTATAGTTGCATTTTGTATCCACATGAAGGTTGGAATTTGGATTGAAATAAAATGTGGGTGTTGATGTACGGATGGCTCGTGTATATGGTGAGACAAAGCATCATAATTTATCTTCTACGAAAAGAGCTTGGGGTGCTCTGAATATTGTCATTGGATGTGGCATTGATCTTGAAAATGGAAGAATTTATTATATATTAAATGGAAAGTCGGTTTACACTCTGACATGCAAATTAGATTAGTTTAGTAATCCTTCACACCCAATAATTGGAGCCAACTATGATGTGACTGTGTTGGTAAATCTAGGCCAGAGTGCATTTGAGTATGCTCCAACCAATGATGAAAGGGTGGCTGATCCATGATTCTAGAGTCCACCTTTTCCTAGTCCTCAAAATCCTTTTTCCTTGTCCTAAAAGGGCACTAGGTGTCTTATATGAAGACAATAGTGATATTTTCTCGATCGGTAAACTTGATTCACAATGGCTAGGAAATATTGAATCTTCAAATACACATGATGTGCAACTCAAATGCCAGCCTTCTGAGGGTGATTCTGAGTTCTTTGAGATTTCCCTCGATCCGAATAAGTAAATAAAAAACTTGTCCATATTTGGGATTCTTTGCCAAATGCATCATAGTAGAGTTGTATTTTTGTCTCATTATATGTCTTTGATTCATCTCTTGGTAAGGATATCCAATTTTGAAGCCCAAACCCTCCCATATTATCTCTTCTATTTTGAAAATATTATACAGGTATGCATGTGTATTTCATTGGAAGGTAATGTGTTCTATATAGTAATCTTGATTCTAGTGGCAAATAGCTTGGTTTCAATTTTCATCCCAAATCGATCATGAGATGAGAATGGAATTGAAGAATTATGATTAGTCATTTAAATAATTAGGCGATGTTTATTTCCTTTTTCGAATAACATCCAAAATATTAAATGCACATTACAAATTGGTGACACGATTCACGAGGATCATGAGATGTTATTTCTTTTATACATTCAAAATTGCAATTCCAATAATAAAAGGTTAAAATTTCACCAACAATTACATGGATGGATTCTAGTAATAGTTGTAATTACAAATCCCAAAAATGGAATTTTTAAACTTATCTATTTAAAATTTTGATTTAAAAGCATGTTACAATGCTCTATATCTGTTAAATAATGGAAAACCATAATTCATAGAAACATAACTAAATTTCCATCTTCAGTCATCATGAAACATAATCATAATGATCTTGAATGAAAATTATGCCTAACATACTAATCTATTGCTTCTTTTGACAAAATGACAAGCACTCTAAGCTCCTGTTATTCTTTTACATAGATAAGCATTAGATGTTATTTCTAGATTCAATAGAGAAAAAGGCATAGTGATCTTTATTTTTGGAAGAACATATATATCATAGAGCCAAAGGACAATCACAAAAGATTCCCTACACCATTTAAGCAAGGAGAGCTAGCATATACAATGTGACTCTGATCTTAAGAATAGTGATTTTTATAAACATCTACATATACTTCCATTCACTATGAATCTAACCCACAGAGAATTCCAGTTCATCCAGGAAACTTGCTGAAATGAACAATATCAAATTCATGTAGTGTAATGATTATTTTCGATAGATTTGTACCTTTATGACAATGTGGTACAAAGATACGGAGAAACCTATTCATATTCTTTGGGATTAGCCTCCGGATTCTGAAGGAAACTTTCAATTGAAAAATATTGCAGGCACACCCCATGTTCTTCTCTTGTGGGAGAAAGATCATCCATTATCGATCCTATAAAAGTACCCATCATGAACACGTGACCAGTGAACCCATTCCCAGAGAATCTAGAGGCGATTAAAATAGGGGAATTGGATGTTGTTGACATCTCAGTCTTTGTCAATGGCAAGAAATTCACATCTTATTCTAATAAAGAATACGACATTGGTAAGCCCACCAACCCATCCATCTGATGAGGTGAGATGTTTTTCCTCCTTTGTTAGTGAGTGGAAGGAAAAGCCTCCAGTAGCTTACCTTAATAACCCTTCCCGAAATGACCAGATACATTTTCATTATTATAATAAAAAAACATAATAAAGAATAAGATGGTGGCTGGCCGACCAACCCTTCCATATTATAAGGAAAAAAGTTTTTCCTCCTCTGTTACTGAATGGAATGAAAAGCCTCCAACAACTTACCTTAATAACCCTTCCTGAAATGACCCGATACATTTTCATTATTATAATAAAAAACATAATAAATAGATGATCACCCTTTACATCCAGATAGAAGCAGTTGAATCCATCTCTAGATTTTCTTTTTGAACATGCAAGGATAGGAATATTTTGAAAGGTAATAGAAAAGGGTAATGGGAGATAGTTCTTGGATAAGGACATCAACCGAACCACCCTCTATTCAAGAAATAGCACCCTGCATTTGCTCACAGACGGAGCTTCAAGTTGGAATGGTTCATGACTATTTTTTTCTTTTGAATGCAGAGACCAAGCTCCAACTAGATAAAGATTATTTTTTATTCCAAGGAAGAAGTGTAAGAGGCACATATCCATCATGGATAACTGTCATGTAAATAAATTTTGAGTACAGAAATGACTGAGGCTAAACTACGTATTATTAGTCGAGCATCCACCTAGAGAATTATGATAAATAGAGATTCAAATGTTTTCAACATATAAACACTATAGTCATATTTGAAACCTATTATTACTAGAGAATCTATGTAGTAGAGCATCTACATAGAGAATTATAATCAACAGAGAGTCAAATATTTTCAACATATAAACACTACGGTCATATTTGCATCAAATGAAACTTTGAGACAATAAATAAGAATCCAGTTTTTCATACCAAGCTTTAGGTGTTTGTTTGAGGCCATTGAGAGGATTTCCAAAGTCTTCATACAAGATATGCATTTTGTACATACCCTTGTGGTTCCTCCTTGTAGAGCCATATTATGCTTATAGGACCTAAAACATTCCACTGCCACTTTCACAAGGCAATGTCTGTTTCGAAAAGGTCTAGCCAACCATGGTTGAAAATAACCAACCTACCAATGGGCCATAAATGGATGTGGGCTGTATATGCCCACCATTGGATTTTGGCAGGCCGATGATACAATGACCGAAATATACAAGCCCTTTCATTTATGGCCCATGGGCAAGCCGATTATTTGTTACCACTAAAGATGGTGTATGATATGTTTTGGAGTTGCATAGTTGTTTAAGAGTGTTAGAAAAATATTATATATGACAGGGAAATACAAGACATATAATATGTGGAAAAACACAAACACATAAAAACAGAGAGACATAGATATACATGGCTCACCCAATTTGGGTTATGTCCTCCCCAAGCGGCCAATCCTTCCTTTCTATTATCCAGCAAAATGAAGAGACACAACCTACAGTACATTTGCTGTAATATCCTCTATTTTCTCTCACAATCTCACCTCTCTATTTCTCACTTTTAGAATACACATATATACCAGAGCCTCAATAAAATACCTTCATACAAAGAGAGGGGTTTCCTTGTAGGGGAAAAACCCTAAAATAAACATAAATCCTACCATCAGATCATTCGCCTAATGAACGACCCAGATTGACTAGAAATTACTATACTTTTACAAGGCAATTTTACATATGTTTTTAGCTTCACGGGTGCTGCTGCCAGAAACCCCTCTGGGGGACCGCTGGCCCCTAGACCCCCACAGTCGGGGGGGATGGCCCCCCCTAAACCCCATGCGGGGGGGATAAGTTCCCCCCGTACCCCCCTGCATGGAGGGGTGTACAATCTCCATAGGGTATACATCTAGCTGAAACAAAGACCTCTAAATTTGGTTGATAATCATGCTCCACACCCAACAATCTCCCACTTGGAGAATGATTGTAGCACCACGACCACTGCTACATTTACTGGACAATGACTCCTTTTTGGACCTAGTTGTTTCTCATCTTCATCGTCATCCTTGAAGACCAATTGAAACTGAGCATATTCTTAGTTTCTCTCTCGTTACAACTTTTGTTAGCATATCTACAGGATTCTGGCTAGTGTGTACCTTTTCCAACTTCAACTCTCCATCTTCCAACACTTATCATATGAAATGGTACTTGAGCTATATGTGTTTAGTCCTAGAATGAAATTCTGAGTTCTTTGCAAGATGAATGGCACTTTGGCTATCACTGTATAACGTGCCCATATCATGCTTCTTACCCAGTTCATCCATAAACCTTTGTAACCAAATCATTTCTTTACTAGCCTCTGTAGCAACAACATACTCTGCTTCTATTGTTGAAAGTGAAACAACACTTTTGATTTTTGAAACCCAACTAATAGTTGTTCCACCTACAATAAATACATATCCTGTAGTGCTCCTCCTGTTATTTCGGTCACTTGCCATATCTGCATCAACATATCCCTGTAGAGAAATGTTTGAATCACCAAAGAATAATGTTTGATTTGTGGTGCCTCTCAAATATCTGAGAATCCATTTCACTCCCATCCAATGTTCTTTTCCTGGATTTCTCACGTACCTACTTACAACTCCGTCTGCATGTGCAATATTAGGCCTTGTGCAAACCATTGCATACATTAAGCTTCCAATTGCTGATACATATGGAACTTTAGACATATAATCCACGTCTTCTCGGGTTTGGGCACATCTCCTTACTAAGTTTGAAATGGCTAGGAAAAGGTGTACTAACTGGTTTTGCATTGTGCACATTAAATATTTTCAACACTTTTGTATGTACTCATTCTGAGGCAATGTTAATTTGTGATTTTTCCTGTCTCTAGGTATTCTCATACCAAGGATTTGTTTTGCAGCTCCCAAATCCTTCATTGCAAATGAATTTGCCAATTTTCTTTTGAGCACATTTATTTCCTACATGTTAGACCCTACAATAAGCATGTCATCTACATATAATAACAATATAATATAGCTGCCATCATTTTGTTTTTTCAGATAAACACAATGATCATAGTGACATCTAGTATAACTATGTTCAGACATAAACTTGTCAAATTTTAGATAACACTACCTTGGAGCCTGTTTGAAGCCATACAAGCTCTTCTTCAACCTGCACACTAGTTTATCCTTCAATTTTACCTCATATCGTCGTGGTTGCTGCATATATATCTCTTCAATTCCCCATGGAGAAAGGTTGTCTTTACATCTAACTTCTCAAGATGCAAATCTTCGACTGCTACTAGACTTAAAATAGTTGTGATTGAAGTCATTTTAACAACAGAAAAAAAATATTTCATCAAAAGCAATACCTTTCTTTTGAGCAAACCCCTTCACAACAAGTCTAGCTTTGTACCTCTATTTTCCTCCATCTTCTTCCTTCAGCCAGTAATCTCATTTATTCTACAATGTAGTTTTACCCATATGCAACTTGACTAAGTCCCAAGTTTGGTTATGCATTAAGGAGTCCATCTCTTCTTCCATGGCTAGTTCCCACTTCCTCCTGCTTTCAACCTACATTGCTTCTTCATAACATTCGGGTTCACCAAAATCAACCAATAAAAAATAATATAATAAAGGAGAGTATCGTTCAAGGGGTATACTTATCCTGGTAGATCTTCTAACACCACTTTCAGGTGTTTGGGGTGCATGTTGCTATTGTGGTGGTTGTTGTTGTTGTGGTTGTTGATTATTATTATTTTCATGCACCTTTACTTTTTTAGTGATCCCATCAAGAACTATGTATTCCTTGTTTTATTTTTACTGTTTCTTTTCCTGTAAATGATTTTTATACAAGACCTTTTCATTGAATATTAAATCTTTCCTCCTAATGATTTTGTGATTTTCATAATCATATAAGTGATAACCAAAATATTAACACCATATCCAATCAAGGTACATTTCTTTGATTTTTCCTCAAGCTTTGTTCTATTTTCTTTATTAATATGGACAAAGGCCTCACAACCAAAAGAATTTAAAAATTAGTAGTTTACCTTTTTACCTGTCCATGCCTCCTCTGGAATACCACCATCCAAGGAACTTGAAGGCCCTATGTTTATTAGATAAACAATAGTATCTACAACATCTTCCCAAATTTATAAAGGCAATCCTGCATGCAATCTCATGAACCTTGCACACTCCATGATTGTTTTTTTCATCATTTCTGACACACCATTTCATGTGGTGTTCTTGGAACTGTCATCTCTCTACGAGTTCCATGCTCTGAACAGTACCTATCAAACTCTTTGCTGCAATATTCACCTCCATTATCTAATCTGAGAGACTTCAATTTCTTTCCTATCTCAATCTCAACTAAAGCTTTCCATTTCTTGAAAGTATCAAATACATCAGATTTATTCCAAATACAATAAATATAAGTTTTTCTAGTTGCATCATAAATAAAAGTAACATAATAATGAGAGCCACCGAGAGATGATACCTGAGCAAGTCCCCATACATCTGTATGCACAAGCTCTAATATTTCGCTTTTATTTTCTTTCCCAACTCGGAGAAATCTGATTCTATTTTCTTTTCCATAAATGAAATTGTCACAGAAGTCCGAATCAACATTCTTCAAACCCAACAACAAATTCCTTGAGTGAAGAATATTCATCCCCTTCTCACTTATGTGTCCGAGCCTATGATGCCATAACATTGCATCTGCTCCTTTCGAAGTTAAATCATCAACAGAGTTAAAAATACCATTGCATAAATACAATGTATTAACCTTTTCATATTTTTCTATTGCGAGGGCTCCTTTGGTGAACTTCCAAGCTTTATTTGTGAAAGTTGTCACACAACCTTCACCGTCTAACTGCCCTGTTGAAATCATATTTTTCTTCAGATCTGGAATATGCCTTACCTCCTTTAGTAGCCATTGGTTTCCATTCTGCTATTTTACAAGAACCTTACCCATTCCAACAATTTTACAGGGCTTACCATCACCTAAACATACTTTTCCAAAATCTCCTTGAACATAGTCATGAAAATATTTCTTATCAGGTGCAGCATGGAATGAGGCCCTTCAATCTACCACCCACGAATCAGTAATATTTTCGAAATAAAGAATCAAAGCATCTTGTAACACCTCACCTATCACATTTGGTTCATGATTGTTTTCTTACTATGCATCTCCTTCTTTTACCTTCCAAGATCTACAATTTTGCTTTAGGTGTCCTTTCTTTCCGCATTTCTAGCACTCTATCCCTGATCTAGACTTAGATATTCCTTTCCTTCATTTATTGCGATATCCTAAGCTCTTTCCCCTTTCCATTTTCCTTCCCCTAGACTCTAAACTCAAAGCATTACCTCATGCCTCACCAAAGATTTTCCATCACATTTCATTGCTAAGGATAGCATCGAAAACATCATCAAGCTTTAAAGTACTAGATCCAGAAATAGAGTTACTTATGGCCATTACTAAACCATTCCAACTTTATGGAAATGAGCACAAGAATAACAGAGATCTAAATTCATCATCAAACTTACCCCTACAAATGTAATTGAGTTGTAACTGTATTAAAATCATTTAAATGATATGCAATAGATCCACCTTCTGAAATCTTCATATTAAATAACTATTTCATAAGAAATGCCTTGTTTGAGGCCGAGAGTTTTTCATATAGTTTTGCCAACACTTGAATCAAACCCTCTGTCATTGCTTCCTTCGAAATGTTGAAGGTGACCGATGCTGTGAGGCAGAACCATACTGTTCTAAGTGCCTTTCTCTCGAGAATTTTGCATTCTTCATCTGTCATAGCCATCGGCTTCTTTATTTTCCGCTCAATGGTAGGTATAGATCTTTCTGATATAGATAATCTTCTATCTGCATATTCCACAACGGGAATTTTTGGCTGTTAAATTTCTCGACCCTAAACTTACCATCTTCCACCATTTCTCCCACTTGAACGAGAAACCCTTCTTTCCTGCATGTTTATTAGCCAAATAGACTTTTGGCTCTGATACCAATTGTTAGAAAAATATTATATGTGACAGAGAAATGCAAGACATATAATATGCGGAAAAACATAAACATATAAAACCAGATAGACATAGATATATGTGGTTCACCCAGTTTGGGCTACGTCCACCCTGAACATCCTGTCCTTCCTTTCTATTATCCAACAAAATGAAGAGACACAACCTACAATAGATCCGCTATAATATCCTCCGTTTTCTCTCACAGTCTCACCTCCCTGTTTCTCGCTATGAGAATACATATATATACCACAACCTCAATACAATACCCTCATACAAAGAGAGGGGTTTCCTTCTAGGGCAAAAAACCCTAAAATAAACATAAATTCTACTATCAGATCATCTGCTTAATGAACGACCCAAATTGACTAGAAATTACTATATTTTTACAAGGCAATTTTACATATGTTTTTAGCTTTGGGGGTGTTTCCCCTCAAACCCCTACCGGGGGAGTGCTAGCACCTAGAACCCCCAGCCGGGGGGGATGGCCCCCCATGAACCCCTGCGGGGGGGACAAGTCCCCCTGCATGGAGGGGTGTACAATCTTCCTGGGTTATACATCCGGCTGAAACAAAGACATCTAAATTTGGATGATAATCATGCTCCATACCCAACAAAAAGTGTTAGGAGAATTTATTGAATACATGGCCAACAATCATCATCAAAAAAGTCTTATTGGAGAGTTTTTTATTAGGGGAGATGAATTCTTTGTACATTCTGATTCTAGGGAGTTTGGAGGTGTGTCAGAATTATTCAATTGCAGGTTTGATTCAAACTTTGATGTGATGTTATCTTAAGTTGCATATCAAAATATTTAGACCTTGTATGATGTGTCTTTCTGTTCAATTGGCACATACTCTGATTTGAAGTTTATTTCATTAACATTCAGATAAACATTTTGACATACACCTTTCTTTACCATATTCCTTACTTATGTACGTAGTAAACAAGGATTAAAAGGCTTCAAACCATGGGAAAATTCTACTTCATTGTCAACTAATTTACCTATTTGTTGTTAAGTGTGAGATTCCATTGTGTATAAGAGGTATTCCAATCTACTTGTACAAAATCCCCTGATGTCTCCTATTGTATCAATGAAAATTACATGTTGTTTTCTTCTACTTTCCATAAACCCTATAAAAGTAATAATAAATGGAAGATGTGTACTTCTAATGTGACAAATTTTGGTGGACATAAGCAATGTGGTTCATTTTCTTATGTTTGGTGGTCTATTACACAGGCTCGTTGTTGGTTATTTTTTCAATCATTCTTAAGGGCTACAATAGAATTTTGAGTTCAGATATAAAGAGAACGATCAACAGATTGATCATGGATAGCTCGATTACAGAGCCTGCCTATTTAAAACATGAAAGCCACTTTGTGTATCTAGATCATGCTACCTCGAGCAATAACTCTAATTAAAAGGTAACAAATGGAAAATATATTTGGATCTTGTATAATTATATTGTGATATAAACATCAAATTGAATGGAAAACTATTAGATGGCCGCAATACAAATGAATTCAAAGTTTATATGAATGCATCATGGATTTCTCTACTATAAGTCCCATTACAGGTGTCATCTGCTAGTTCAAAGCATCAAAATCCCTGTATGTTTCTAGGCCATACTACCTTGAGCATTAACCCTAATTAAGAGGGATACAACTAGAAAATCTATTTGGATTTTGTATCATTTCAGTGTGGTATAAGCATCCAATTGAATTGTCATTGTCCTCTTTTCACCTTAAATGTTTGCAAACATGCCTATTTTCACCTTAAGTCATTTGACAAAAATGGATTTACCATTTACAATCATATCCTATCAAACTCTTCTTGAAAGTATACAAATAACTGTTGATTATATTCAAAGCTTAATTAAATTTATACTCTAGAAGGAGGAATCATGGAAAAGCATTGTGCCTTTTTCCAATGTAACCAACGATGTATAATTTGCTCATCACCTACAAAAATAATTCACCCTCTCTATCAGTAATATAGCGAAACATAATGTAAACCCTGAAACATAAACAAACGTAACTATATTAGTTGTCCCGAAGACCACCCACTTCACATCTCATGGTGAACCTGTTGGATACCTATACCAATAGGTTTCATATTTCATGATTGGCAAATTCAAATACCAAATATGCTCCGCTTTGCTGATACAAAGATCCCATATTTCCAAAAGAAGACAAGGTGTGTGCATGCCTTCATGTTTACTAAATTTTGATGGGTGGTCCAACAGTCTAATCTGGATCATGCCATGTTTCAATTTTCTGTTGTAGAATAGAGAAAGAAGTCTGTCCAAACTGGTTAATCTTGGCAGACCAATAGTTAGGCAGAGAAACTAAGGTCCCCAACTGCTTAATCTGGGGCCTTGGAAGCAATAAGGGTAGTGCTAAATAGGCAATCAAAAGAAAAAGCCAAATGGAAAAGAAAAGGCACATAAGGGTCTGCAAGTCCAAGTGCACCCTCCAAGAAGAAACAAAAAATGTTAGGCAAGTAGATGGGTAGGTAGATGGAGTTGCAGAAGTGGTATTCCTTTCAAACTGAATCTTGCTGGTCAATATAAGGAAAAAAACACAATGGAGCATGTCTAACTTCCTTTTTTCCTTGTTTTACAATCATTACTAACATCCCTACACCAGTTGTGTTTGTGAAAGAATTCAAGGTTTTATGTTGGTTCTGGTTTCCTTTAAGAGCCACATTTCTTGTGCAAAATTCTTTTGATTTTGATCTGCTCCCTAGCTAAGTGGTTTTCAAATAAAATTAGTGATATCACTCCTCATTCACCTTTTCCCTCCATATCAACCCCTAACTTCTATTATCTAAATTCCCTATGTCACCCTTTCCCTACTATTATATCACCATGGTGTATAAACCGCAAGCATTCTATAAATATCCCCCCCTTGGCATTATAGCCATATGTTCACTACTAGGGAATCAAATTGACATCTGGTCAGTTTAAGAACCCAACCCTCACCTCTTTTCCTCTTTCAGAAATCATATCAAACCCATCATTTTCTAAAAAACCTTGTAAAAACCCATTTGCACCCTTAAACCGCTCAAATGGAAAAAATACACAAAAAACCCACTTTTCCGACTTATCCAAAGTCCTGGAGATATGCGCGACTTTATAAAAAATACATTGGAAAACCATATAAATTCACCAATTTTCCAAAGTCCCGTCGGGCACGAATTTCAGGAAAAATCAATATTTTATTGCCCGGCCAACGTCGTATCGTCCGGACAGGTTATTGACCCGTCGACCCTCCGATCGGGCGCCTTTCATCCAACGGCTCACATGGATATCAGACCGGCCCCGACGTCCGTAAGTTAGCTTCCGATATCTTTCAGAGGGTGACGTCAGGCCTCGGCCACGCGTCACCCCCACAGCGTATCAAAGCCCCCTCTGACAACTCCACTTCCGTATGAAAAGCGGTGTCATATCATACCGCCTACGGTTTCTGGTTTCCGCCAACCCGCCTGCCAACGTCACTGCCAGCATCACTGCTACGTCATCGCCACATCCGCGCCCCCTTCCGCCATTGCTCCACCTGTCTGCCACCTCACCATCCCCGTGGACCACTCATAAGCTGCCACGTCACCTGATGACGTCATGCTGAAGTCATCCGACCCTGACCCCACCCAATGACGTCATGCTGACGTCATCCGAAAAAGGCGCCAATGTTCCAAAAAATCCATATTTTGGCCAAATTTTCGCGTTTTTTGCACTTTTTGCAAAAACGTCTGTGTTGTCTTTTGCATGTATTTTACGTCCAAGCTCACGCCAACCTATTGAATTCAACCTGGAGACCATCGGCGCGCCAACTCACCTGCATTTGTGACCCGGACTGTCAGTGAACCAGGTATTTATCCCTGTGAATCCTCTTTGCGCCTGGTTTTCTCTGCAAATAGCCTAAATTAACTTAAAACACAGGAAAAACACATAATTGACCGGCAAATCCCCTGTGCCTAGTTCCCATTTGAAGTCACAAGGTCGAAATTCACCAACTAAGCCTTGTTTACCAAAGCTTTCATAAAACCTGCATTCTGTTCGCGCAATCATGAATAGGGAGCCCGAAATACACCTAATTACCGTGAAGGAGTCTGTCAAGGACAAGTATTTGCCTTTTTCTTAGTGCTTTGTGCAGTATTTTGCTGCAATTTACCGTTTGTCCTCTGTTTCTCAATAAATCACTTCTCTTTCCAAGAAGCGCTCTTTTCTGTTACTCTGCACAGTAACACTAATTTACTTATCAGCAAAGTTTTTTTAAGTAACCATGGATACACCAGTAGCCCCTATGGCCCTCAATGTTGCCCCTTTAAATGCCCCTCAGAGAGAATTGGAGTGGCAGGCATTAGCAGATTTGGATTATCAAATCTCAGAGGAATATCTAATGAAAAGCAAGTTCCACATCCACCTGTTAAATGAACTAAAGGATAAACATGAGACTGGAACATATGTATTGGGCATTTGGGATTCCTTCCTCCCAATCTTCAAGATTCCTCAGGTCAATCAATTTCCTGACCTAATTCACCTATGTGCTGATGGTTATGATGCCACAGAGAGCTGTGCTTGACCCCTCAGGCTCAGTTGTTCTCTATATTACCCCTGAGGCCATCAGAGAGATGCTGCAATTCAATACTGAGAAGAAATTGGTTCCCCTATCTTTGTTCGATCTGATAAATCAAGGAGCTAAGATTTTGACAGATGCTCAGATCACCAAGCTGAACCAACTATATATTAAATCTGATACTGTGCATTACCCTCCCATTTTTCATGTTTACCTCAACCCATTGGGCAGGGACCTTGCAGATATGATCAGTCCCATTCTGGGTTATAACTCAATTGAGTATATTGATGAAACTATACTGGTAATGATGCTCATGTTTTCCCCTGGCAAAGCTCCAACCTGCTATGATTATGCCACCTACATATCAGACAAAATGCATGAGCAATTTATGAACCTATCAAGGGAAAAGGTGTTCAAATACTCCTCCTACATCTACCACCTAATTTTATACTATCAACATGAGAAATTCCCTTTTGGTGTGAAAAGAGTGGATGCACAAGGAAATCCCAGGTCAGTAGTGTATTGGGCCTCAGTCTTTCACTGCAGAGCCTATTCTCCATACACCTACTATGAGTTTATAGACCTTTTCATCCACCTAGCCATGTCTCTATTCCTGAGATCGCCTCCTCCAAGACTAACAGATGAGATGCATAGGATCCTTCAGTTGTCCAAGGTTTACAGCATTGGTGATTGGTATTTTTACCAAAACTACACCGTTCTCAGAATATATGGTTGTGAGTTACCCCCATACAAACTGCCCAAGTATGTGCCCATGAGATTGTTTTCCCTTGAATACTTCAGGCAATTTGGGAATGCTGATGTGAAGAACTTCTCAGGCAAAGGCAAGAAGGCACAGCTGAAAGTGAAAAACCAATTGGGCCACTTTGTTTTGAACAAAAGGGAGGAAGGCTGGAAAGAGGCTGACAGAATGCTAGAAAGCCTTGGCCTAAAGACCAGTTTCCTCTGGAAATCTTATGACCCCAATCATTTCGTAACCTTAAGAAGGGTCAAATATAGGCTGTCCAGCTATGACCATGTAAGGTTGCCTCACATAGAACAATATACAAATCAATCAAAATGGAAGAGAGGCACACTAGAGGAACCTATTACACAAGAAGAACTAAATGAAAGAGCAAGAAGGAATCTCCTTAAGATGGATGACTTGGAACTTCCTGCACAGGTATTCTCTCTTCCAAGCCCTCAAGTAGGAGCAGCTGCCTCATCCTCCACAGCACAACAGGAGGCAGCCAAAACTACAAATCAATCCCCTAGCAAAGGCAAGGAAAAAGAGATGGAGCAAGAACAGGTACAACAAGGACAGGTTCAGCAACAACAACAGGTACATCAGCCAGAAAAGGAGCAGCCAGGGCAAAAAGAGCAAACCACAGAGGCCCCAATGGTCACTGAGCAGCAGCCAACACAAATGGTGCCTCCCAGGCAAGAATCAAGAATTGATGCTTCAGTCCTCCAAACCCCACAAAGAGAGGACATAAGTAGGAAAAGGGACAGAGAGACTCCCCTCACTACGTCAACAACTCAGGGGGAGAAGAGGCAAAGATTGAACCCTTTTTCGGAAGAAGAAATGCCAATAGGGCAATCTTCACGTATGGGCCTGCCTAGCATGGAGGCCTCAGCAAGTTCCTTCCAGCAGGAACAAGAGAGGGCAGCAGGAGGAGAAGTTAGCTCCTCAAGCCAATAGAGGGAAGGTGAAAAGAGCATCAAGCAACAGTTCAAGGCTATAAAGAAGAGAAATGAACCCATAAGGCTGCAATTATACAATCATTTGTTGAAAATGGCTCCCACCAACCACTCATGTCTGCCTATGATGTCCATGAGGGCAAAATGATCATGAGCCATTTCATGCCAGTCGTGCAGCAACCACAGTCAGCTGCAGATTACATCAAGACCAACCTTGAGGTCCTTGCCAAGGACATCCACCCAATGGATCAGATTGAATTACACAAGCAAACGGGCGAGATGGTGTATGCCTCCTTGGCAGACAAAACATTGGTAAATTACAGGCTAGAAAATAGCCTAAATAATACCACTGCACAACTTGAGTTGGAAAGGGCATCCTCTCAAGCAAAGGACAACAGGATCAAAGCTTTGGAGGACATCATAATAGAACTTGGGCATGATCCTAAAGATGTCAAAGCAGTGCAGGAGCTGCTGAAGCTAAGGGATGCTGATATGGCAACACTAAAGAAAATGATCAAAATCCCAGCAACTCTTCATCCCCAAACTGAAGAAGTTTCCCAGTTGAGACAAGACAAGGATGCAGCAGCTATGCTGGTAACACTATACAAACAGCTCATCCAAACACAGGGAAAGTTGGAAGAATTAGAGGCTGCACTTCAGGCAGCATTGCAGCAAAAAGAGGCAGGACAAACTTCACAGCCTCCTCCAGAAACAATCAATCTGGAGGAAGCTCCTCAAACCACTACCCCTCCCAGTCAGCAGACAGAGCAAGCAGCACCCTCCACC
>APFE030251136.1:78548-102292 GCA_000404065.3 Pinus taeda | reverse complement strand
CCGTTGGAGTCTCTGCATACACTATTTAAACATGCTAAGCTGGATCTGATCTTCAACTTGTCCTGACGATGAACCACATTGGTTGGTTCGAAACGCGTCGACAAAGGTCTCTTTCATGTGATTTACGCCGAAGCTCTTCGTATAACTATGATGAATCACAGAAGTCTCAATTCTACAAGCTTTCTCTAATTTTGAAATCTTGGAGGAGGAAGTCCATTGGGTTCCTGACCTTGGTCATACTAGGGGAAGACAGATCTAGTACCTGAACTCCATCACCCTTCATTGGTAGATGGAAACCCTTGTGGGAAGGGTCTTGGAAGAGAAACATGAGGATCATAATGATATAATTTTTTCCTTGGATGAAATTATGCAAGTCCAACATTATCAACGTTCATGCTTGGCGAGCGTGGATGCACGACTAGCTCACTTGGAGAGTCACCTCCAGTGTGAACTTAAGCCTTCATCTCCTCCAAGGGTCAGTGCGTAGGATCCAACTCTAGTGACCACTTTAGACTCCCAATCTAATGTTATGGCTTGCAGTAATTGTTATTCTTTTATTTGTAGTTTAGTAGATGGTAGGCTTGTTTATAACTAGCGACTAGTGTTTATTTTGGTTAGACTTACTCCTTTATATCTAGTTTCCCTTGTGGTATGAACTCTAGAACAACAATGCTTTCTTTGGCATATGTATTTTGAAATTTTGAGGTAATATCAATTTAAATCCAAAAAAAATATAGTTTGAAAAAAACAATATATACTTAAAAGGATTGATTTCTTTAACACATGATAAATTGAAAGTTAAAATGAATCTTTTAATTGATTTTAAAATTTCCAAATTTAAATTCAACATTACACTGGGAGACACCTATGAGGTGTACACTAATTGGTTTGTGTGAGGTTTAGCTACCACTGGGTCATAGGTTCAAATCTCATGGGGAGGAGTTGAGGATGGGAGCCACCTTTAGGGAAATTAAACTATCCCAAGGGGCATCCAAGCTTGATTGAGCTTCGCGCAATCCTATTTCATGGGGAGGAGTTGAGGATGTGAGCCACCTTTGGGGAAATTGAACTATCCCGAGGGGCATCCAAGTTCTATTGAGCCTCATGCAATCCTATTTTATAGGGAGGAATTGAGAATATGAGCTACCTTTGGAGAAATTAAACTATGCAAAATGACGTCCAAACTTTTCCACCTTTAAAGAAATTAAACTATTCCAAAAAAAAGTCCAAACTTCGTACCATCTTAGTAATATATATATATAAACTAAATTGCCATTGTTAAAAAATCTAATTTGCATATCCGTTTTTAATTCTCTTCACAGTTTTTAAATTTATGCACGGTTATTCTAACCAACTTTTAACTCTATTCTTGTAAGTTTTAAGTAGTTATTTTTGTTAATTCTTTTCACGGTTGTTTGGACGAGTTTTTAATTCGGCCCCTTAATAAAAAATTAAGTTGTAGGTTGTTTTAATCCGTTTTAAATGGTGCCATTTATGTTTGGGTTTGTTAGGTTAGGTTGTTTTAATCAGTTTTAACTGGTGCAATTTATGTTTGGATTTGTTAGGTTAGATGGATAATAAAATGTTAAAAATTATGCTTCATTTCATTTATTTAGGATTTAATTTATATTCAATTTGAGAATGTGTAATCATAACATAAATTTTTTTATGGGCCATTCCATTTAATTTATATATGGTTTGAGAATGTGTAATTAGGTAGAAATGACGAACACATTAAATAAGTTTTAAAATTGGAAAATTGTTTGGATATTCCTTTTTCTTTTTTTTTCTTCTCTTCTCTTTTTTTTTGTTTTTTTAATTATTTTCAAATAATTAAATCTGAACCATTGAAACATTTTTTAAAACTTAAACTAAAATAAACCATAATTATTAACATAATAATATTGATAAATTATAATTTTTAAAAGTAAAATAAATTTTTAAAATATATAAATAAATTCAATTTCTCAAAAACATTTCAAACATTTAACCCCTCAAACTTATATTTCCAATCATTTTCCAACAAAATTTAACATGCAAATGAAATAAAATGGCTTTAAAAATTGGGTTATTTCTTTTAAAAAGAAAAACCAGTACCTCTCTTCACCACTGCCAAGACTCAAATCATCTTGTATTCTATTTTTTTAATTCTGCGCTACCTCTGCCGGGACTCAAATCTCGTATTTATATGGTTTAAATTCTGCTCCTCAAGTGAAGACTCATACTCTGACAAGTTGTTAACTCTCTTCATGGATTTTAATTTTTTTCCTATTCATCTATTAAGTTTTTAATTCTGCTAATCTATCGAAGATTAAAGCCAACTTAATAACAATAATAATAATATGAAGTTTTTAATTCAATAATAACAATAATAATAATATGAAGTTTTTAATTCAATAATAACAATAATAATAATGATAATAATATTAAAGCCAACTTAATATTAATTTTATTATTGTGGTTATTAATATTATTAATAATCAATTTTATTGATATTAAAATATTAGTATTAAATATATTTAAATTTTGACTATGACCAATTAAGGTTTACTATAATAAAATATAGTCAAGTTACGTTGACTAAAGACGTTGATAAATGAACAAGGTTGAATATTGTTGACTATGGTAAACATAGGGTTGAGCAAGTTAGATCATAGTAAACTATTAATAATATATTCATTCATATAATAATAATAATATTTATTCACCCTTCTCTTGGGCTACATCTCCTAGTCCAACTTCCAATGCAGGGCCTCTTTCATTATGTGCTCAAATTTGTGTTTTCATGGCTTTACAATGCTCATAATAGAATACAAAAGTCTCCAATGGATCCAGAAATGTTAAAAACCCCCATCTGGGTTCTTTCTGCACTTCATTTGGCCAAAAATTGAGAAAGTTATGCGTGTTACAAGTTTTTTCCATATTCCATAGCTAACCATCCTACAATTTGACTCAAATCTAACTTGAGTGCCCCAAATTTGGAATTGGCGCAAAACCCTAGCCTACAATTCCACTCGAACGGTGAATTTGTTGGATAGTTAAACTGTCCATTAACCCCCCAGTTTCGAAAATCACGGTCGTGCCCAATGGTCGGGGCTAACCGCCCACCCTCACCGGCCGAGCCCCCAACTAATTGCCACAAGTCACATTAACGCCCCATAGAACCTGACCCTAGTGCCAATGCACGCTGAGGGATTTTATCCGATGAACTTGGTCATGTGACGGGCCATAGGCTCTAGGGCCGACCCTCGCTGTAAGCGCCCTATAGCCTGCCCCGCTTCAAATGTCACGCTCCTGGTTCTGCAATGAGTCATGTGACATGGGGCTGGCCCCCATCTGTCTTCGCCCATGATTTTCACTCCCGATGCATTGTGTTGTGGTTGTGACCATGGGGCTGAGGCTAATCCCTGGCCCACGATCCCGCCCCATAGTCATGTCGAAGCGGGGACCAAGGCTGGGGCTTAGCCCTGCCCCAACCTCCAATGCGAAATTGGACTCACATTAAATCAAAGTCGAAGCCTTATGTTAATAAGAAACATGTTGTAGCATGTTGGTAAAGGCTTTTGGTGCTTGTTGCTTGGTTGCCGGTTCCATTCTGGTGGGCAGCTTAGCCCCTACACAAAAAATTTAACCCATCACTAGAGGCCACGTGGCAGCCTCTAATTGGCCCACGTAGTTGTCCCCCGTTAGTCCACTCTAATACACAACGAGCCCATATATTAATTAAAAATAAATTTTGAGCCAATAAAATTCAAATTTTTGGACCAATTAGGAGTGGCCAAGTGGTAGCTTGCCACCGGCCCAAAATGTCGAGTCAATTGTCAATTCTGCAAATTTTTCCCTGTTTGAGAATTTGATTAGAACACGATATCGGGAGCACACAATATTGGTTTTGAGTGCAATACGTTGGATTGGATTCAGGTCGCCGAGATTTATGCACTGGTATAGGTTTCGAGCGCTTTTGAACATTTTGAATTTTGAGCACTAAATTGATCCCCTAGATCACTTCTCCCCATTAGAAGCTTTTGGACCTCCAAAAGATCATTTTCAGTCAACAAATAGATGAGGGTACAATTCCCTCACCATTCCAACCTCAATCCATTTAGATTTTCTTGGATTTGTCGCTTTGGGCTCCTCATGAAAGTACTTCAATTTTGAAGTCTTTGCCTTTCTGTCAAAGATAGGACCTTGTTGCAATTCTTCAAGATGTTTATAAGAGAAAAATTTTGTTAAAGAAATTTGAATACTCTCTCATTGATCTTCAATCATAGGAGACTTATTCAATTTCAATTTCACTTCACCTTGAACACTATAGTCATAACAATGCTTATCATGTCTAGCCTTGGTTTGGCTTGACTATTCACCAAATGTGAACGCCATCGCCATGCACCATTCTTCCTCAAAGCCAAAGCATTATGAAACCCACAAGAATATATCTTAGAACTAATGTCCTCTTTGTCAAATAGCTTTTGCATATGCCTTTTGACCCTTGCATTCTTTATCACTAGCATCTTGTTCAAACCAATGTTCAACAATGATGCATCTTGTTGCAAATGAACTTCACATTGTTTTCCTCTTTTACAAGACAACATGTTAGACTCCTGAAACATCTTATCACATGGATTATCAACCTCAATGAAATCAGATTTAAAACTTGATTCATATCCTTTAAAGGCTTTAGATTCATCAACATCTTTATGTTTAATCATCAATAATGTAAAATTATGACTAGCATTTACAAACCTCTTCATTTGTCCAACATTCACAAGAGATAAATTCAACTTTTTCCTATGTGCTCTAACAATGTACTAAATCCGATCTTTAAACAAGTGATACTTGTTCTCATGGAGATTAAGAACAAATTTCCTTTCATATAAGTATGGGATTCCCAAAACAATCCCATAAGTGTCAAGTGGTACCACAACAAGTTCTACCTCATCAATAAAATTTGCAGTGATGGAAAATCTAAGTATGCACATTTCTTGTCACTTGCAACTTGACATTGTCACATACCCAACCCAAAAAATAAGGTTTAGGATGAGGAATGGTTTCCAAATTTAGTTTCTTGACTATGTCTTCTAAAATGAGGTTTGCTTGTGAACCACTATTAAACGAAGTATCTACCTTGTTATGTTTTGTGATAATTCTCATATGGAACAACTCTATTCTTTCTCTTTCATTTTTAGTTTCAATGGGTTTTCTAGAAGAACTAGTACTTGCAATTGAATTCTTACCTTTAAATCACATGGCTATGATTTTTGTTTCATCTCCAGAATCAGATCCTAGAGCTTTTTGTGTAGTTGTAGCAATCTTTTCTTTCTCCTCGTTATTAAAATTTTTAGGTCTTATCTCAGGATGAAGTTTCCGACAGTGGTATTCATCATGGCCTTCTTTAGAACAATATTTACATGTTATCTTTTCTCCTTCGTTCTTTACTGAAGCATTCTTTTTATCCTTTCCTTTAAACTTCTCTTTTCCTTTTTCTCCAAACTTTAATGACTTCTCACTAGTTTCTTCAGAAACATTTTCCCCTCTTGCCTCTAAATGAGTTTCATGTACACAAAATTCATCTAGTTTTGTAGGGTTAAACATGAGAATGGTATGTCTCAAATAACTATGCAATCCTCCAATGTATTTGAGCAAAGTATCTTGAGAGGACAAATCTATATCCAAAATCAAAGCTCTTTTCCAAAATTCCTGAGTATAGCTCTGCACATTTGACCCTTAGTTTGCCTAATTTTTTTCCAATCCATGATAGATTTTTGCATGTATGCTAATGGATAAAATGAACTTCTTATTGCAACAAAAATATCATTCCGAGAGGATAAAACCTTACCATGTTTCTTCATGTCCTCTTGAGTTTTGGCTTCCCACCAAATAAGTGTTGCACCTTCCAATCTAAGAGAAGAAAGTTGAATTTTGGTCTCATCATCCTTGATTCTTTGTATCCTGCAATACACTTCAATCTGATGAATCCAATTATCTAATTTCTTAGCATCTACCTCTCCATCATACATAAGCAATTCAAACTTAATATCAAGCTTTAACAAAGGATTTTTACCATGTCCTTTTGGAGAATTTGGAGGTGTTTTCAAAAGGGTAGAAGAAGTAGAAGATGAGGATGAGGATGACGGTGAAGGTGGTGGTTTGCCACCATTCCCTCAATTCCCTTTTGGAGGGTTGTCTCCTTTTCCTCCATCTCCTTTTGGAGGCTTTGAGATCTCTTCATATAACCTTGCATTCCCCTCTTCATAAAGAATCTTTACCATTTCAGACATCTCAAAGAAAGATTTTTTGAAAATTCTTTCATCTCGAGACATTCCTTCAGGACCTTCTTCATGTGGCATGACCATTTAAGCTTAAGGTGTGTTTGTTGTTCTTGAAACAATTTGAAATATTGGATCCACAAGTTCTCCTCCTCCTATTTTAAGCTTCAACCTTGTAAGCATCATAAAATCACTTGCAAACAAAATCAAACCTTCACAATAACATGATTCTTTGATACCAAAATGATATGTATTTGAAAACTTGAAGGTGATATACAAATTACAAGTGAAATTTTATATGTGTTTTGGGTAATGTGTCAAGTTACTAAACACATAAACAAGTGATTTTTAAACACAGTTAACATTCAAAGCAGAGACGAAATACCATATCATAAACACATAACAACAAACATGATAAACGAGTTCACCCCTCTCCTAGGCTGCATCTCCTAGTCCAGCTTCCAATGCAGGGCCTTTTTCATTAAGTTCTCAAATTTGTGTTTTCATGGCTTTAAAATGCTCAGACTGCAATACAAATGTCTCCAATGGATCCAAAACTATCAAAAACCCCCATATGGGTTCTTCATGCACCTCATTTGGCCAAAAATTGAGAAAGTTATAAATGTTACAAGTTTTCTCTCAATTACAAAGCTAACCATCCTACAACTCGACCCAAATCTAGCTTCAGCGCCCAAAACCTGGAATTGGCGTGCAAACCTGGCTTGCAATTCCACCCAATGGGTGAATTTGTCAAACAGTTAAATTGTCCATTAACCCCCTAGTTCTGAAAATCAGGGTCGCATGGGGGCCACGTGCCCAATGTTGGAAAAAGTAACTATGTTCGGTTTTCAATAATGTACTTGAGTCATCATGTAATGTACTTGTTAAAAGAATAAAGAAAAATGTTTTTTATTATTATTGTTTTGACTTATTAAAGTAAGGGTTTCATGGAAAAAAGGAGAACGGAAGCGAAGCGATAATGGAAACAGAACTCAGCTAGGGTTTTCATAGATCTGCGGCGGCAGGCTGCCCTGCTTTGTGACGCTCAGACCTGACACCGGTAGAGTTTCGAACGGACGGGGTTTGGAAGCAAAGACCCAATGGACTCCCCGCAGGGGGAGGGAACAGAGGTTCCACTTGGCGAAAGAAACCAACAAGGACCTGAGGTTAATACCAATGACGTCTCAGCCAATAACACATCAGCAGAGGATACATAGACCATGAAGGGTAACAAAGCCCCAAACAAAGCTCCAAAGGTTAGTTCCTCTACTTGCAAACCTGTTGCTGCTCACAGGCCAGAAGTAGAACTACCTAGCCACCGAATCAATGCCAGAATACAATTTATGAGAGACCATGCTCTCATAGGTAAATTTATGGGATTCTGGCCTACAGAAAAGGCTCTAAGAAACTGGATCAACAACAAATGGAGACCAAAAGGAGAAATAACCCTACTGCTAGGGCCAAAAGGTTTCTTCACATCCATCTTTAACTGTCTGGAAGACAGAAATAGAGTATTTGAAGGAGGGCCTTACTGCTACAACTCGGCAGGGCTATTTCTCAGAGAATGGAAGGCTAGATTCGACCCAGATAAAGAAGATCTAAGCTATGCACCAGTCTGGATTCGATTATACTCGTTACCATGGGAATACTGGGAGGAGGACTCATTAAAAGCCCTTCGATCAGCGCTGGGAGATTTTGTCAAGGTCGCCGAAGAGACAAAGGCTGTAAGATACACAACTTATGCCTCTTACGCCCAGATCTGTGTTTACATGGATCTGAAGCAGCCTCTACCAGACACGGTGCGCCTTTTTCATGAAGACCATGATTGGATCCAGGTTATTGATTACGAGCAAGTCCCTTTCCGCTGCCGGAAGTGTCATACCTTGGGACACCTCTTCAGAGATTGCCCATTAAACAACAAGCCTGAATCTCAAAGCAAGCAAGAGCCACAATCTCAGGATGGGTTTACCAAAGTTACAAACAGAAGACAAGGGAACAAAAAATCCAGTGTCCCACCAAAAGCAACGCCAGCGCCAGAAGAGAAATCACAGCCTCCACAAGTAACAGCTTCGGGATTCTTTCACAAGCGGAATAACAAGACGAGCCCAGATCGGAAACAACGACATACAACTCCGCCAAGTTAGGAGAGCAAAAGAAGAACCTGGAAGGAGAAAAGACCAAGCCAGCCACAGAAACTTGGAACAATCCGGATATGGAAATAGATAATCCATCCTACAACAAGGACAAGGGAAAGGAAGCAGAAGGCAGCACTCAGGAACCACAGTTCATGGAAGATGACAGTGAACCAATTGATATTGGGGAACTTGACATTCTAGGCCTGGAACAAGCTTGCAAATCAGGTAACTTTGACAAAATCCCTGAAACGCAAGTAGACAACCTAGTAGAAATTCTGAATAAAGCTCAAAAAAAGTATTCTCTTGGGGTCCAGACAAGTAGTCAATGGGATGGTAAATTTGTATACAAAGATAGCAAAAAGAGAGGCAGGAAGACAGCTCTAGAAAGAACAATCAAGATTGGAGAGGTATTGGTGGAGTCTGGCAGATATGCCAAACTCACCAAATACTACAATACTAACCCCAAAACTTCTAAATGAAGTTGATTTCCTGGAACATCAGGGGGCTCAACAGCCCAAGGAAGGGGAAACTCCTAAAAAATTTGATAATGGAAGACAAACCAACCATTCTATTTCTACAGGAAACCAAATGCAACTCGATAATCTTGGAAAAAATTGCAGCCAAAGCTTGGCCAGGAGGGAAAGTTACAACTGTAGATGCACAAGGGGCTTCAGGAGGCCTGGCGATCCTCTGGGATGCGGGGAAAATACAACTAGACAATATCCATGCGAACAAAAATTTCATTCAGGCAGTTTTTCATCTTCTGGGCACAAACATCCACGGCCACATCACTAACGTTTACTTCCCACAAGAATCTCTGCAGAAAGCTGCAATTCTAGAAACCATATCACAGCTCAACTCTAATAGAGCATACCCACTTTGGGTGACGGGAGGAGATTTCAATATGATCACCTCAATAGAAGAAAGACAAGGAGGGAGATGCAGAACCAATAGAGATGGCTCCCTACTCAAAGAGTTTGTTCAAAACAATTGGCTGATTGACGTGCCCACAGCTAATGGCCTTTACACATGGACGAATAAACGGGCAGCTCCACTGCAAATCGCTTCCCGCCTGGACATATTTCTAATTTTCGACAATGCCATACACATCGGAGGAGAATTTACGGCACACATAATTCCTTTTTCCGGATCAGACCATTGACCCATTGAATTGCACTGGAATCGGCCAGGAAACAACATCAAACGACCATTTCGCTTTGAAGCTTTCTGGCTTTCCCATCCAGAGTTCAAGGATTTCATCAACAAAACATGGCAGAACTGTAATCCAATTGAAAACACCAAAATGGCAAGATTCCAAAAAAAGTTGAAGATGCTCAAGGCAGAAATAAAGCGCTGGAACAAAACTACGTTCGGCAACATCTTAAAGGAAAAGGAACTGCTTATTCAAGAAATCAAAAACACGCAACAACGAATAATCCTGGAGGGGCGTTCAGAAGAACTCGCACAAAAGGAACAAGAAATGGAGGGAAAACTTCTAGAACGAGATCAACAGGAGGAGGTTCTATGGCGGCAGAAATCCAGAATCCGATGGCTGAGGGAGGGCGAGAAAAACACCAAGTTCTTCCATAAATCTACAGTGCAAAGGAGAATGCGAAATCAAATATCACAGGTAACCAATGCTCAGGGAGAAAAAGTTTAGACCCAGGAAGGGATCGAACATGAATTTGTACATTACTTTAAGGAAATGAGCAAGGAGCCAAATATCAACAGAGCAGAGGCAATAGACAACATCACAAGGCATATACCACGTCTCATAACAGAGGAGCAAAATACTCTACTTCTCAAGCCGATCAGCCTTCAGGAAGTGGAAAATGCAGTAAACTCCCTTAAAGCAGATAAAGCACCGGGTCCTGACGGATTCACGTCAAATTTCTTTCAGCACTTTTGGGTTTTAATAAAATGGGAAGTGTGGCAAGTAGTAGAAGAATCTCGCAACATGCGATGGATGTATCCGGGCTTGAATGCAACATTCATCGCCCTAATACCTAAATCGGAGGAGTCCAATACGCCTGATAAGTACAGACCCATTGCCTTATGCAATATTATCTACAAGATTGTATCCAAGGTAGTGGCGCTGAGGTTAAAACCGGTGCTTCCATTCATCATCTCACCAGAACAATCCGGCTACGTAGAGGGACTCCAAATAATGGATGGGATAATCCTCACTCATGAGATTATTCATTCCCTCAAACACTCAAAAAAACCAGGTATGCTTCTTAAAATTGATCTATCAAAAGCTTTCGATAGCATAAGCTGGGAATACATGCAAAATATCTTAAATGCTTTTGGCTTTGATAATGCTTGGATCCGATGGATTAGTAGTCTCATCTCTTCTACCTTCTTTTCAATTCTCATAAATGGGATTCTGACCTCTACCTTTCGCTCATCTAGAGGTATCAAACAAAGGGATCCCTTGTCGCATTTTCTGTTCATAATCATGGCGGAAGGCCTAGGTCGATGCATCAAAAATGCCATCCTTTCACAAGACCTCAAAGGCATTACCCTCCACCAAGCCCCCACGGTCTCCCATTAGCAATTTGTAGACGACAACATGATTTTCGGGCACTCCTCAGTTCAAGAAGCTCGAACATTAAATTCTTTGCTTAATCTCTTCTCCAAGGCATCGGGAGCACTTATTAACAAAGTAAAATCCCAGATCTTTTTCTTCAACACCCATCCGACCACTCAGCGAGCCATCGCCTGCATTCTTGGCTTCTCCATTGCCTCCCTCCCATCCAAATACCTAGGGGCCCCTCTCTTTGTGTCTGCTCGCAAGCACTCCTCATGGACTTCTCTTCTTGAAAAATTGGAGGCCAAATTATTTCACTGGACTCATCGCTCCTTAAACATGGCCATTCGGCTAGTGCTCATTAAGGCGGTCCTTAAATCGATGCCGCTTTACCTATTCTCCATTCTGGCAGCACCAAAATGGGTCCTAAAAGCCATCAAAAAATTACAGCGAAATTTCCTCTGGGGCAGCACTGGACCAAACAGGAAATGGGCTTTGGTAAAATGGGAGAAAGCTTGTCTCCCAAAAATTGGAGGAGGAATTGGCCTCCGGGATCCAGAACACAGCAATTTGATTATGGGAGCAAAAATATGGTGGAAATGGCTATCTTACCCCAGCACACAATGGGCTAAAATATGGACCGCTAAATATGCAAACAACCTACCACTGGAGGAGTGCATAAGAATGTCGGAAATAAGTAAAGGTTTGGCAATATGGAATTCAGCAATATTAAACAGGGATCTCATTCAAAAACACAGCTTCTGGGAAGTGAAGGACGGATGCACAGCTCGTTTTTGGACAGACTCATGGCAGCAACTCCCAAGCATAATCAATATCATTCAAGGCATCCCCAATCAGGATATCAACCAACAGGAAAAGATCAATCAATTTTGGGAAACAAATAACACTTCAGACCACCGTGATTGGAAGGAAGCAAGCGCCATCTTACCTCACAGTCCAGAGGCAGCTCAAAAAGCCCTAGCAGAGGAGTTAAAAAAAAGAAAAATAATCAAGGAGACAGGCCACGACAAACTAAGATGGGGACATGAAGAGAAAGGAACATTTACATCCAAGGAGGCCTACCAAATCATTATAAAAGGTCAATTCACCAAAGATAAGATATGGTAGAGAATTTGGAGCACCCCCATATGGCCGAAGATATCCACCTTTCTCTGGCTGCTGTCCCATAATCAAATACTTACTTGGGATAACCTCAGAAAGAGGAAATTTGCGGGACCTTCAATCTGCCTCAATTGCAAAATGGTGGAAGAATCCGCTATTCATCTTATGCAATTATGCCCCCTCAGTAGAAGAATATGGGAGAAAGTCTCATTTCGATGCCAGAAGGAAGGAAGAGTAATGGGTGATATTAACAACACCTTACAAAACTGGTCCCAACAGCCTTATCAATGTACCATCCTCAACACTCTCTGCCAAATCGTTCCAGGCACAGTAATGTGGAACATTTGGAAAGAACGGAACAGGAGAATATTCAAAAATCAGGCAATGGAATTGGAGCAAGTGTAGACAATCATACATAAAAATCTTCAGGAAACCCTCTCTACTAGAGGCTGGTCCCAGGAGGATCTACCTTCCAGCAATAGGGAGCAGGCCATATGGAATAATTGGCAATGCCAAATCACACCTCCTAACTCATCTCAAGGCACTTCTGTTAGGAAGCAAAACATGCCTACCAACTGGAAACCTCCTCCTACCAACACATACATGCTCAACTTTGATGGAGCTTCAAAAGGAAACCCAGGCACTACAGGATATGGAGGAGTGATACGAAACTCTTAGGGCATCCCGCTCAGAGTCTTCTTTGGATCTATAGGATGGAACACAAACAATGCAGCAAAACTGGAAGGCCTTTGGAGAGGACTCAAAATTGCTCAAAATCAGAGATACACTCCCCTTATAGTAGAAGGAGACTCTCAAATAATCATAAACATGGCCACAAAGATCCAGCAAGGTTCAGAAGCTCAGAAAGTTAGCAGAAGCTGGAGGATGGAAACCAGGCTTGAGTCTCTCCAGAAATGGCTACAGAATCACAAGGCCACATACTTTAAGCACATTAGGCGAGAAGGAAACAAGGTAGCGGATTTTTTGGCCAATCTAGGGGCAGAGCGAGGAAAGGAGCACCATGAAGGACACCTACAGGATATTTCCTTGGAGACAGACTAGACAACTCTCTAGGAGATCCTTAAAGCTGATATGTAGACAGAAGAAGAGGCATACTCGGATGCGGGTGCCAACTTGACAGATGGAGGCCATATGCCTGCCACGAGGAGAGCTCCGCGAGCCGGCGCCTTGGAGCTGTGAAATGAAGTTCATTAAGGCAGCATTGAATGGCATTCAATGCCATTTACGCCGATCGCTGTCCCAAGGAATTAACAAAGGGTCCAGCAGTATGAACACCAGAATGTTCGCGGAGGATTGCCTGTCTGTACAGGCGCGGAATTGCAACCCAATTGTGCACGAGAATGTTGGTCTGGTGAGGAAGGAGGAGGGTGCTGGAGTGGGTAGGCCTCTGTGCAAACCCAGGCTCTGTGCAGGGATGAAGAACTATTCTAGGCATCGAGGGACGATTGTAGTCGGGGTTAACCAGTTGGACCGCTCCTTCCAGACATTGCATCTCTCGACAGCAAGAAAATTTAAATTCCCCAAGTCTGAGGTGAATAAGGAAGAGATAGAGGCAAAGGGTCAGCAGTTGAAGGCTACGGAGCATCATAAGCTTAAGATGGCTCCTCGGCAACGCGCCACGCCCCGCCGTGGGCGGAATTATGGACAGAGGGGACAATCTGGAGGCAGGGGAGTTCAAAGCCCGCGGCGTGTCTCCCTGCTTGCTTGTGCCTCGCCAAGCTCACTTGGCTCTGAGGATTCTGGGCATGACATTAGCAACACTGTGCAAATGGTGAAGTTTAAATACAAACGCCGAACCAACAAGCCCATTGTCTCAGCGCTGATTACAGTTGTCTTCACTGAAGAAGATGAAGAGGAAGACAGCGGGAAGGAGGTATCAGAGGAAAAGGAGCCCAGTTTGAATAACTCCTCTCAGAGCAGGGGCAAGGAAGATAGCTCATACCTCCCCTCCTCTCAAAGCAGGCTTGAAGAGGATAGTACTGGTGTTCACTCGGAAGAGCAGAATGAGGTTCTCAAATAAATTGGCAGCATAATGGATAAGGAGGATACTAACATGGCTCAGCAATCGTTGGAGGAGCCCCAGGCAATGGAAGTTCCAAGGAAGGGCAAGGAGCCGGACCGTGTCTTTGGCAATATCCTATACCTAAAGCTCCCGCTAGGAATTCATCGTCCCGAGGACATCCCGGATGGCATGGAGGTGACTTGGGAGCCAGATCCGGAACAGGAAGAAGCAGAATGGGAGGCTGAGCATCGGGAAGCAACGGACCAGGCGGAAGGCTCCAAAAACTCAACCGACATTCACGGCAAGGCGGGTAAGGTCTGAGACTCCGGGTCTGGGGATTATGCCTATGATTTTTTTGCTATGTTTTCACTACAAGTGCTCTGTTCGGGAGTGGCTCCCTGTGTTCAGCAACCATGGCGACGTGGTCTCTAGTTAGCGACCTTTCTAGACATGCAGGCACTTGTGCTCTGCTCTTTTTGAAAATGCTATTGTTTTTGGCAAAATTCCAAGACTGTAATGTATAAATCTCTAGCTTGGAAATGTTCTTTTGAGGATAGCTTTCATGTAATAGTCTATTACTGTCTTGAACAGCTTAAGTGTTGCTATCAGGTCCTTCCCTCTAAGCAGGACAGATTTTGTGTTGAAAAACTTGACAAAGAGTTGTTTAATCACTCTCAGAGGCTAAGTCCTCTTGTACATATTTTTTCAATTTTCTTAATATAATTAGTTTAGCATTTGCCCAGAAAAAAAAAGAAGTAAGGTTTTCATGCTTGTGTCACCATGTTTTAGGTCAAAGTCCCCATTAAGGAATTCTAGGGTTTATTCTGAGTCTATAGAACTATTGTACATTTAAATAGACCCTTCTTGGGCTTTTGAATAATGTAAAAAGGTTAAGTATTGAGTCAAATATGAATTAAGTAACCTCCACACCATGTGGGCCTAAGGGAAGGTCAAGTCAGCCTAAGGACCCTATTTGACCCCACAAGAAGCCTATGAAAGGAAGCACATCGAATTCATTTGGAGCATCATTCTCTCATCATTTTCGAACCCTCTTGTTGTTGGGAAGAAGTGCAAAGTTCTCTTGTAGCTGGCAAAAGGTACGAAGTCTATTGTCAGGAATCCGAAGTGAATGCGAGTTTGGGGAAGTCTAAGGAGACAAGGAAAATCAAAATTTTGATCTCTCTCTCTCTCTCTCTCTCTCTCTCTCTCTCTCTCTCTCTCTCTTGTTTTGTGCCCTAGATTGGAATATCGAAGTCTTCCAACTTTCATTATTGCCAGTTGTCGTAAGTTGTTGCATAGTCGAGGTTGTTGGGAAGAGGTTGAACTTCTAAAACGCTGGCTTGGTGTGGAGGGAAAGTCTTGTCTTGGGCTAGGGTGAAGAGTCTCAAAGAATACTATTTAAAGGAAGAATTATCTTGACTGGGTTTTCCCTTCAAGGGGGGTTTTTCCCTGGAATGTGCCTACATTTGGTGTCTATTATTTTATGTGCTGCTACTTTTGGTACTTGCTTGATGAACTAAAGAAAGAAGAGATAAAGAATTGTAGTAATAAGAAACATCACAAGTAACTATCAAGATCAAGAAAATCTTTACTTCCTTTCTAATTTTATAACATGGTATCAGAGATTTGGTGAAAAAGGAAGTAAAGGCAGTCTCTAGCACTTGATCCATTCATAGGTACTATCTCAAGGAAGAAGTCCATTATATTCAAGCAGGATGTCTAACTTAATCAAGAGTGAGAACAAAATTGTAGGAGCATCTATTTTCCAATACTCGAAGAAGAGGATTGACCTAATCCTCGAGAAGAACAAGGTGTTGGACTTGGTAAAAGGAAATGTAAAGAAGCCTATTGAAGAATCCAGTGATGCTGACAAAGTGAAATTCAGGGATTTAGAATTGGTGCCTATGAATCTGATGGTAGAAGGGATAAAATACAATCTTGTCCCATTTATAGCTAACATCAATCATGCTCAGGAAATGTATGAAGCCTTGTTGAAGTTGTTCACCATTAAGAACATTGCTCAATTAGCAAGTTTGAAGAATGAGCCAAGGACTACGAAGATGACTAAAGAGGATATTGTGGAAAACTTCCTTGTGAAGATAGCTAGACTCAGAGATGATCTCTTGGCCATCGATGAGATTATTCTGGATAAAGAACTAGTGATCACTGCTCTATTAGGATTTCCACCCTCTTAGGGGGCATTTGCTGCATGTCTCAACAGTTGGAAGGTAGCTCCCACCTTGGAAGAATTATGGATTGTTCGTAGTTAGGAAGAATTAAGGATCTCAATGGCTGTCAATCCTGAAGGAGTATCAAATGCTTATGTTTCTCATCATAAAGGAAAGAGATCGAAGGGACCAAGGAAGAAAGTTGACATGTCCAAGATAGAGTGCTATCAATGTCATAAGAAGGGCCAATACAAAAGTGACTATCCTGAGAATCCAAAGAATAAGAAGAGAGGTCGGGATCAAGCCAACTTTACTGAAGAAGGACTCTCAAAGAATGTTAAGCCCGAAGAACCCAACATTAGGGAATCACACTATTATGTCCTTTTCTTGTAGCTTTACCTATATTGTTTTATATGTTTTAGAAATTATAGGAAAAGACATCATTTTGTATTGTTTTTAAGTTTGTAGGTTTTCCCTCAAGCTTTGGAGGGAGCTCCCAAAAACTCCAAAAGATAAGTATCTCATGTATTTTAAATTTTGGATTCATGTACTCATTTAGTTTTGATTATATTAAATACTAATAACCTTTCTCCCTCTGTTGTCTTGACTAGGGAAAACATCTAAAAGAAGGAGGATCTCTCAAGGCAAGATTAGTCAAGGAACAAATGTATGCTTTAAATACGTTGATTGAAAGGATTATTCATTTGATGATCTATTACTAACTTTGTTATGACTAGCTATTTTGAACCTTAGTGATTATTGTTCGGGTGATTCATCTCTCGATAAATTGACCCACCCCACTCATATTCTTGATTGACTATGTAGAACCCTAGACAGGTTTTGGAAAACCCTAACCGAAGGGTATGCTAATGTGAATGTATGAAACCATAAACTACTTAGGGATGTTGTGAAATGTTATTTGAAGTTTTATTGATGATGTCATGTTTGGGATTGTGGTATGATCAGGAAAACCTAACTTGTTAGGGTAGAATGATAAGCTCCAAATCTTGAACCTTTGAAGTCTTGGTAATGTTGGGTTTGCTATGTTTCCACAATGGAACCCTAGCTCATTAGGGATTGGTGGAATGTGTGAGAAAGTCCCTTATATTGTCTTAGAATTGATTTCCTTGGTATGTGTGTGTTTTGATAATCAAACCCTAGTATATTCAAGATGGTTGTGTGTCTAACTCTTATTACTTGGGTTTGACTAACACATGATGTGAAATGCATTTGCATGATTATGAAATCTAAGAATATATAGATATGTCCTTTTTGGTTGAAACTATAGGTTGGTCTAGATCAAATAATTAATGTTGTTGGACATATGATATGCTTATGTATGATATACATGAATTCCTAGATATATGGGTTGACCTAGTTATTGTTGGTCATAAGTTTTATGATTTAATTGAAGTCCTTGTCTGAAATTTTAGGATGATGATATCTGGAAATGAAGGGTGTTGAAGCTAAACCCTAGTGAAGTGAAATTGTCTACTTTGTGCGATAAAAATATGAAATCTATTAGATTATTATTGGAACATGAAAATCTAGGGCTGTACAGTTAAATCCTAGTAATATCATTGTCTAGTGTGAAATGTAACAATCTGAGATCCATGTATTTAATGATTGTTGAGATTGTGAAATTATAAGGTTTTGGAATTAAACCTTAGTAAAAGTAAAATATCTGAAATATGATGATTTTGAGATTTGTGTAAGATTGTTGAATTTGTGAAAATGGAATTCTAAGGTTTTTGGAGTTGAACCTTAATTAAAGTACAAAATCGCATATGAATGTTGATAACTAGAGATTTGTGAAAAGATTGCTGAAATTTGAATTTTTGGTTGAGTCCGATGATTGCTTGAAAATCTAGGGTTTGCAACTAACCCTAGTGGTAGCTGGTCATGTTAGTGATTGATTGATTGTTGATTGAAAATATAGGGGTTGGAACTAACCCTAGTGGAAGCTAGTCAGGTTAATGACTAAGATGTGATTGACTTTCATAGATTCTTTTGTATGAAATCTAGGATTTATATGAATCCCCAGTGAGAAGTCTAACATATGTATTTTGAAAGGTTGTTAGATGCTTTGTAGATATATATTTATGTGAATTGTTTCTAGGGTTTGTTATATGTTGAATAAAGGCATGCCATACCTTTGGAAGGAACATTGAAACCCTAGATGGAATGAAACATCTTATGAAGTAGCCTAGGGTTTATGATAAAGTCCCTAGCAAGATGTTGAAGAATTTATGTCTCTTGTTTGTAATTGAGTTTGAGTATTTGATATGTACAAAGTTAAAATGCTCCAGTGATTTTGGTATGGCTAACATCATGCTTATGTAGATTTGGTTGTACTTGCTATTGAAGTTGTGCAAGTACACAATCTTCAACTTGGTGAAGATGCTCATTGATGTGATAAGCATGATGGGGATGATGATATCTATAATGAAATGGTTGGAAGCCACAAAAGATTCTCCGATGTCAAAAATAATAAGTTGATCTCCCAGAGGAATCATGAATAGAAGAGATCTCCCTAAGATTAAGAGGGAGTCTGGATAAAGTGGTGCTTCTTGGTTGAGAGGGAAGGCATAGCTTGGTATTAATTGAAGAATGAATTTCGGAGGATATGTTGTTGTATAAGAAGTAGGAAGGAAATCATATGATTTAGTAATGTTAGGTCAAATATTTGGTTGATAGTCCTACTATGGAAAGTTGAGAAGCAACATCTGCTGTCTGAAATACCTCGAAGATTTGTATTTGATTGTGTACATGTGAAAGTATATTATCAATTGGGGTTGTGTTTGTACAAGTAAATCTCTCAAAGAATTTGATAGCATGATGATTACCAATCAGTTTGATTGGGAGAGATTGGTCATTCTTGATTTGCTTGATCAAAGGGTGTTGAGGCTTTATGAGTGAAGCATTACCTTGGAGGAAATTTGGCCAACACATTGTGTTGATGTCTAGAAGTTGGAAAGGTGGTGTTAAGAGCTTTGTTTTGGATACACAACTAGATTGTTGGGTTTATGGTTAGAAAGTAAGCCAGATGGTACCTAGAGAGGCTAAAATCTTGAGTCTATCGTAGTCCCACCTATATATATAACCTTGGTCGGGAATCTAGTCCTTGTCATTGCGGTGCCTAAACTATTGAGTGACTAATTGGATAGATTTCTATACTCAGGAATCTAGTCCATGGAATTGTGGTGCCTAAAGTTCTTCATGGTTCATATAGTTTGATATCTTCCACTGTATTTGTACATTATGAATACCTCCCTGTTAAGAGGGAGTGTTGGAAAAAATAACTATGTTCGGTCTTCGATAATGTACTTGAGTCATCATGTAATGTACTTGTCAAAAGAATAAAGAAAATGAATTTTTACTATTATTGTTCTGACTTATTAAAGCATGGATTTCATGCTTGGGTCACCATGTTTTAGGTCAAAGTCCCCATTTAGGACTTCTAGTATTTATCTAGAGTCTATACAATTATTGTACATTTAAAGAGACCCTTCTTGGGCTTTTTAATCATGTAAAAAGGTTAAGTATTGAGTCAAATATTAATTATGTAACCTCCACACCATGTCAACCTAAGGGAAGATCAAATCGGCCTAAGGACCCTATTTGAACCCAAAGGAAACCTATAAAAGGAAGCACGTCGAATTCATTTGGAGCATCATTATCTCATAAAGTTCAAAATCTCTTGGTGTTGGGAAGAAGTGTGAAGTTCTCTTGTAGTTGGGAAAAGGTGTGAAGTCTGTTGTCGGGAAGCCAAAGTGAATGTGAGTTTGGGGAAGTCAAAGGAGACAAGGAAAATCGAAATTTTGGTGTCTCTCTCTCTTTGTTTCATGCCCTATATTGGGAGATCAAAATCTTCCAAGTTTCATTATTGCTAGGAGTTTCCAGTTGCTGTAAGTTACTGCATAGTCGAAGTTGCTGGGAAGAGGTCGAACTTTTGGAAGGCTGACTTGGTGTGGAGGGAAGGTCCGGTATTGGCTAGGGTGATGAGTTTCAAAAAATACTATTGAAAGGAAGAATTATCTTAACTGGGTTTTCCCCTCGAGGGGGGTTTTTCCTTGGCATGTGCCGACATCTGGTATCTATTGTTTTATGTGCTGCTTCTTTTGGTAATTGCTTGATGAACTAAAGAAATAAGATATAAATAATTGTAATAATAAGAAACATCACAAGTAATTATCAAGATCAATAAAATCTTTACTGCATTTCTGATTTTCTAACACTCAGGGGTCGGGGCTAATCGCCTACCCTCGCTGGTCGGGCTCCCAACTAATTGCCACATGTCACATTAATGCCACATAGAACCTAGGCCTGGTGCCAATGTGTGCTGAGGGATTTTATCTGAAGAACTTGGTCATGTGATGGGCCATAGGCCCTAGGTTTGGCCCCCTTCCAATGTCGTGCTTCCAGTTTTGCAAATGGGTTACGTGACCTAAGGTTGGCCCCCATCTGTCTTCACCCATGATTTTCGCTCCCGATGCATTCTGTTGTGGTTGTGACCATGGGGCTGGGGCTAAGCCCTGGACCATAGTCATGCCCCAGGGTCATGTGGGTGCGTGGATCAACCTTCAATGCAGAATTGTGCTCACATTAAATCAAAGTCGAAGCCTTATGCTAATAAGAAACATGTTATGGCGCATTGGTAAAGGCTTGTGGTTCTTGTTGCTTGGTCACAGGTTCAATTCTGGTGGGAAGCTCAGCCTCTACACAAAAATTTTAACCCATCACTGGAGGCCACATGGCAGTCTCTAATTGGCCCACACGGCTCTCCCCCATTGGTCCACTCTAATACATAGTGAGCCCATATATTAATTAAAAATAATTTATGAGCCAATAAAAATTCAATTTTTTGGACCAATCAAGAGTGGCCAAGTGGCAGCCTGCCACTGGTACAAAATGTCAAGTCACCTACCAATTCTACAAATTTTTCCCTGTTTGAGAATTCGGTCAGAACACGATATCGAGATTTTGAGTGAAACAAGTTGCATTTGATTCAGGTCGCTGAGATCTACACACTGGTATAGGTTTCAAGCACTTTCAAACACTTTGAATTTTGAGCACTAAATTGATCCCTTGGATCAATTGTCCACAGGGTCTTGGATAGATGGTGATAGGGTGCTCTGTTGACACATTCCTTGATGTGAATTAATCGGTTCAATTCCTCGCCTTGATCGGGTGATATATTGGACATGATGAAGGTGTAGTCCTGCTAAGCTTACGAAGAAACTATAGTCAATGTTATTATTATTAAGGCTTATGAATAGGGTTGGCCAACCCTATAATAATATTATTATAAGGTTGACCAAGTTTGATCATGATCAACTATTAATAATATATTCAAGCATACAATAATAATCATAATATAGTTGTCATTATTATTATTATTATTAAACATTGAAAATAACCGGCCAAGGTTGACTAAGGTTGATACTGATTGACTATAATTCAATATGGTTGAGTTACATTGGCTGAGGATGACTATGAGTAAACAAGGTTGAGTATTGTTAACTATGGTAAACATAGGGTTTGATAAGTTTTATCATAGTCAACTATTAATAATATATTCAATCATATAATATAATAATATAGTTGGCCTCAATAATAATAAATAATATAATAATAATAAATATATTATATTATTGTTGTTTTGTATTATTATTATTTATATTCAAACTTTATTAATATTACTATTATTAAAAAATTTAAAATTTTGATCATGAATTACAAACAATGGCCTTAGTTGACTAAGGTTGACAATGTTTGACTTTGGTCAATCATGCTTGACTATAATTGAATATGGTCGCGTTGAGTTAATTGAGGACAACTACAAGTGAAGAAGGCTGGCTATTGTTGAATATGGTAAATGTAGGGTTGACCAAGTTTGATCACGGCCAACTATTTAAACACTAACTATAAAGGTTGACTTTGTTTCACTATCTTTGATTAATGTTGTTGACTATGTTTGATTGTTAATATTAATCAATAATATTAATAGACGATTATGTTTGATTGAAGTGGAAGAGCATTGACTAACAAACATAGTCAATAATAATAATATAGTCAATGTTATTGTTATTGTTATTGTTATCATTATTAAACATTAATATTAACTTTAACTTTATTAAATATTTTTAAACCTTGAATATGACCAACTAAGGTTGAACTTGATTTTATATATTCAACCAAGCTTGACTATAATTCAATATGACTGAGTTACATTTACTGAGGATGACTATGATTGAACAAATTTGAGTATTGTTAACTATGGTAAACATAGGGTTGACCAAGTTTGATCATGGTCAATATTTAATAATATATTCGATCATATCATAATAACAATAATAATAATAATAATAATAATAGTATAGTCAACCTTAATATTAACATTAATAGTATTATTATTATTATTATTACACGGATTCCAGAGTTTGAGGAAGGGTTATTTCTTGAAGAAGTAGGATGATTTAAATATCAGTCATGTGTTGACTAAGTGGGTTTTAGTGGGATGCCTATGTATTAATTTAGTTGGGAAAATGAAGGATAGGCCCATGTGTTTTTGGGTAAGAAATACAAGCAAGGGAATGGAAAAATTAATGAGCAATATGGGTTATGCATCAAGTTTTGTTGGTTTGCGTAGACCACTCAAAAAAGGAAATAACCATCATGGTCGAGAAGGAGAAGGAGATACTAGAGGAGACACAACTTCATTCAGTGAGTTAAAAAACCACAAAAATTAGAGGCCAAGAGGTATGGTGAATCAGGACAAAATTCATATGCATAGGAAAAAGAGGGAGACTGAGAGGCCCTTATTGAAAATAAAGAGAGGAGGACGATAGGTTCATGTTGAAAACAAGGAGAGGAGGTCGAGAGGCTTTTGTTGAAACAAGTAGAGAGAGCCTGAGAGACTCTTATTGAAGAAATTAAAGGGATTCCTAGAGGATCCTATTGAAGAAAACATAGGTAGGCTGAGAGGATCCTATTGAACAGAAATGTTGTGTGACCGCATACACATAGGAAAATAAGGGAACAAGAAAAAGGGGAGGACAAGAGGCTCCTAGTGAGAAAATTGATTTTCTCAAAGGGGAGGAAAGGATATGAGGATTGAGAGAATTCAGAGAGAGGGAAGCTTAGATGATAGTCCAGTTGTGGAACCCAAAGGGTTTGTTGGCTGATAATCATTGAGTAGTGGTTGTGTAACTTACCCCCTATTAACCCTAGCCCTAATCAAGGGTAGAAGGAGGAAGTTATTGTGCTAACCCAATCCCCATGGTTTAGTTATGGAAATGGGGTCTATATTTTTCAACCTTTTTCGACTCCCTTAAATGATCCGAATGGAAAATGGCATCAAACCATGGTACTCTCCACCCATATTATTCATCGACCCATGGAATTTACCCATGGTATTGTAAATGGCATCCGCCCGTGGTATTGTAAAATCCACCCATGGTATTCATTCACCTATGGAATTGACCCGTGGTATTGTAA
>APFE030251136.1:12847-76521 GCA_000404065.3 Pinus taeda | reverse complement strand
CTAGCTAGTTTATTTCCATTTCTGATTGTAAGCATATTTTAGTATTTTCCATTAATGAAATGAAGTATTATTTCCGCTGCATATTTGTGTATATGGTTATCTCTGTAATTTGTTGTGTTCCTGTTTAAATCCGGATCATTAAAACTTATAACCAACGATATTATTGCATTAATCTCTTTGAGATATTTTCAACAATGTAATATTTTCTCCAGACGGACCTCCATATCGAAAGTATTGACAAATTAAAGTCTTCGCCAATCTGATTATGTCATGTCATCAGATCTGCCCCATGACACCCACATGGTTGTCCATGTCATAGGCCATATAACAACTTTCAACCTGATCATATGCCCTACGCTTCCAAACTAATGAATGCTTTTATACATACATTGGTGGGTTATGAGTGTGTGGGCCCTCTATAGCCACATCACCCCGAGAGTTAAATCTAGAGTGTTCCTTTTGGGTTGTGTTGGCAGTGCCAACTCTGCACTTTACGTCATGCATCTCAATAGTCCTTCCTAGGGAATAAGGCCCCACAGACCAAGTCATTTTGGAAACACTCAGCATAGAAATAACTCTTGCTTCCCTTGTCGCTCCATCCGGGGTCGACCTTCCTAGGATTACCTAGAGCTTACCATGTTGACTGACACCTTAACACGACTCGACCAACCATGCAGTCTTGATACTTTCCACCTATATCGGTGGGCTCCATCGCGCCACATCAGCTCAAGGATAATACTATGGAAATTTACCACCGTGCTCTTTTAGAAACCTCCTGAGTCTGAGGCCTGGGGTGACATCATCTTTCATCATGCCTTCTGTGCCACTTGTCCCACAACTATGGGTGCTACCAAGCATTTTCAATGATCCCATCAAATGGGCTCCACTCGTCATGTCATCCCGAAGATACTACCCCAACAATTTCCTTTGATGCTCCCCTTGAGACTTTTGAGCTTCCGAGGTCATTCAATGACCTTGAGTGCTTCCCTATCGACAAACCAAATTTAATAGAGACCCCCCCCCTCTCTATGATGTCACCGGGGGGGTTCGTGTTCATGGTTCTATGACTGATTCCATAGGATTGACCCAACAACCTTGTCCTTCTTCTGCCCAATCAATGGTATGCAGGGGCCTAGCTCTAGTTTGGTACAAAGAGAAGGGGGAGGTCCTCTATTGGATCCCTACCATCTGATGGAATTTGTAATCCACCGTTTGATTTGAGTTAGCACCGATGCACTTCAACATTGAACCACATTTCCATATGATCTGCACCCCTAAGATTTTACACTACGAAGGTTAAGCCCCATTCCACTGAGGGCCCTTTCACCCAACCTTGCGTGATCATTACGAACAACGACTTGAATCTTGTGGTTTTCAAGGGACTCTTCCCTCATGCCTACTTTATATATATCTATACACACACACACACACACACACACACACACACACATTTCCATATGACCTGCACCCCTCAGCTTTTACACTGTAAAGGTTAAGCCCCATTCCACTGAGGGTCCTTTCACTCAGCCTTGCATGATCATTGTGAATAACAACTTGAATCTGGTGGTTTTCAAGGGACTCTTCACTCATGCCTACTTTATATATATATATAGAAACACACACACACACACATACGTGCTAGGAAATTAATCCAAGTCTTAGCTATGATGGTTCTATTACCAAATTGGCTTTGCATACATATAATTTTATAAGGCACCCCTCATACTGCAAGCTACATCATATATATATTATATATATATATATATATATATATATATATATATATATATATAGCCAATGTTTTCTCTCCTAAGATTATGGGAAAAAACATACCCAACAGATAAGACATTTTAAAAACAAATATTCATATGAATAGTGAAGATTAATCTATTTCTACATACACATGCTTCTCAGACCAATTTATAGACTCGAATAATTACAAGAATTTAACCATTCCTACGAAAATATTCAAAGAACACTTTTGCACAGGATATCATGTTCCTTATTGTGATCATGAACACTTTATCAACACAATAAATAGACATTCAATCATGTTAATGCAAGTAGTCAATCCTTAACAAAGATTCCCATCTCTTCATGCATAGGTAGACTTAAATTTTCTAGCTAAGCACATCCAAAAGTAAAGAACCGTTTCAAAGGAAAGAGAAGCATTTCATAGATATTGTACTTACAATAGTGGCATTCATGTTCATACAAGAAAACGACACTCCCATCATTAACATAGTATTGTCTCAGTACAATAAACAGAGACACCATAGGCACAAACACAAAACATGGATATATATGCTTATCTTATGAGAGATCTAGAAGCTGAGAGTGGGAATCTAATTCTTTACCCAAACATAGACAAGCTATAGCCACATTTACATGTAGCTTTCACCCTCGATCCAAATTCCAGTGCTTGAGTTGGATTTATTCTGAGATAAACTTCACCAATGTTACAACAGAAACAAAATACTATAAGGACACTCTACCTTCATCCACCAACTACACAAGATTTCACTTGATCTTTTAGACATAAATAACATCCATGCTAGGATACCACCATACAGATAATATCATATCACTATTAGGAGAAGAGAGTCTACTTGTAAGGGAAGTTTCATCAACTAGATAAGGTATTGTTTATGTAAAGAGATCACCTCTCCAGGTACTTCATTAGTGAGTCAAACATTAGAGCTTTAGCCCCAAGGAAACTTCTAGTGGTTCATCAACCCTTACAAAAACCTGAGTGTCTCTTCCTTCCTTGGTAGTTTCATCAATCCAAAATCTCCCTAGTGGGTTCTTTAACCGTTAGGCAAGCCACGACCTATAATACTTCACCCAACAAACCTCTTAAGGTTTCCTTAGCTAGTTCACTTTTCCCAAAACTATGTCCCTGTGCCATTGATCATTGTTCTTTATTTACACCTTCGACCCTTGGATGAATTTTGTTTTCCAATGATCACCACTATTTCTTTCCACTACGCATGTGTGAATCTCTTCTCTTCCCTCACAGGTTTTTTTTATGCTCTCCCCAATAGACCAACTGTCTTTCTTTTTCTGAGGCTTGCGCAAGTCAACTACCTTGAATAAATCATCCCATGTTATCTTTAATATGTTTTCCTCTTCTTGCTTGGTTTTGGAGCTTAAAGGACACTTGGACCTGTCCTCTTCTTTTAAGTTAAATTTATTACTCAGACAACCTAATTAAAATCACTCAACCAACCAATATTGGTATTTAAAAGCAACCCATTCCTTAAGAAATCTCTCTCCTCAACCAATTGGAATTTGTGCCCCTTCTCTCAACCTTTAATTAATTACAATTTATTTACACAGGGAAAAATATTGACTAGGGGATGTCACATTCCTCCCCCTTCGGGGGAACACCATCCTTGGTGTTTAATAACCATATACAACAAAACATGCTTTATACCAAGCATTGTTGATTATGGAGCTTTATATACATGACTCTATATAGCATTTACATTGTATTTACATTCCCTTACTCAACAAATAAGAAAGGATATGCTTCTCACATCTGGTCAACCCTTTCTCGCATGGCTTCTTTAGGCCCAAAGTTCCTCTGATGCAATTTGACTTGCTTTATTGCTCGATTTCGGAGTGTGAGCTACCTTTGATCCAAGATGCATAGAAGTTCGAGTTGGAACTCTCCCTCTAGTTCTACCTGTAACATAGAAAAATCAATCACATGATTAGCATCATATACATATATTTTATGCAATGAAACATGAAAAACATTATGTACTCTAATTAATGGAGGCAAATCTAGCCTATATGCCATTGGCCCTATCCTCTCGAACACTTCAAATGGCCCACAAAACCGTGGTTCTAGCTTGGTGCAGTCCCAAATTTCAAGGAGCTCTTCTTGGGTCTATCTCGCAGGAAAACACATTCCCCTACTTGGAACTCTTTGTGCACTCTATGTTGGTTCACATAAATTTTTTGCTTGCCTTGTGCCGCTTTTAAATTTCTTCTAATGGTTTGCTTGTATAAATTCCTTGTAGATTCAAACTGATTATGTAATATACTAAAACAAAATACTTGAATCTACTCTACTCATTAGTGGAAACAAATAATCGATCAAGAAATCACAACATAAACATGAAACAAGATTCAATCACATATGCTCAGAGATTTATCTAAGGGGAGATCTTGCTGCTCAAAATCCCTTCCTATCTGTATATTGCGTTAGATCAAAAAAATAGGGAAGAAAATATAATGCTTGTTTAACCTGAACAATCTACGCAAAAGTACAATCTATCTCACTGCTTCACAAGTTGACTCTGGCCAATACTTAGCTAATTTTTTTGCCTACCAAGCTATTATTTCCTTGTGCTTCTTCTCAAGGAATTATCTCCCTATTAATTAGGGACATACCCATCTTGACTTACGTAATCCCTATAGACCTTTCTCCGACTACATGCACCACCTATACAACTCGAAAAATTATACAACTGATAGTACATTGCCCTTGAACTCCAATCTCAACTGGGTAACTTGAATTTCATGCATGCATGAGTTAATTATGGCAGATTTATCAATTAAATGGTTTAACACTGAAGCTACACCCCACTGCTAGACCTCCTACTAGTTCCTCCAATAGTTGAAACTAGTTTAACTGACATTAACTCAGTTTAACTGAATCAAATTATTACAAGTGAAATTAAACTCACCCTAGGATCCTAAAATTTAGGAACCACTCTACATGACTCAAGTTATTCTCTCAACTAGAATTACCTGAGACAACTAAGTGAAATTAACTTAGTTAACTCATTCTTGTTGTCTTGTGATGTGGAATTACAATTTTCTCCTAGTTTAATTCAAGGGGAAATTAAATAATGATATTATTAGTTCCATTTTCAACAATCCCTCTCAACAAGAAAGGGATTCACATATACCTCAATCAAACACCTTTGGAATGTTTTGCATGCAACACTTCTCATTGTTGTTGTTTCTACTACAACATCTGCAACTAAAGAGCATTAAAAAATAAATAAAATTAATCACTGAATCAATATGCAACTATCTACTAGGAAAATTGTGTTGTTGCTGACTCTGCTACTAAGCCTCTTGCTCTGGTATCAACACTGCTCTACACTCCTCATTCTATGACTGACATTGATCCTCCTACTACTGAATACTATGGGCCCCCATAGAAAGGTAATGATCCATGAGACAAAAACACCTCAATGGACCCAATCCAAATTTCTTCAACTCCTGGGAATATTGCTTCACATCGCCCCACCTCACACTTGGAGGTATGGTTGGATGTTTTCCCTCTTCCCACTTAGCTCAAATTTCCCCCCTACTTGAGGTCTCTGCTTGAGTGGACGTTTCCACTTTGTCTCGTCTTTTCTTCTCCATTTGTGGTTGCTCCACAACTTGTTGAGGCTGATTTTGAGGCTCAATTTTGAGAGGTAAATCATGCTCCCTCTCAACCACCATGTCTCTAACCTTTTCCTTGCTCCTCAAGGATTTGCATGCATCTTCCTATAATGTTTAGAGTCTCTCGATCCTAACACCAAATTGTTTAGTTTGACATGAAGCAAGATGCTTGAGGTAGGCCTTCCCATCTTTGAAGACTACCTCATAACCTTTGTCTTCAATCCTCAATTTCTTCATCAGTTCAAGTTTCGTAGTTTTATTTCTATTTCCAAATATCTCATTCAGATTATTTCACATAGAAAAGGGATTCTCTTTGCCATGCATTTTCAAGACGATGTGGTCTCTCACACCCTCCATGATGATCCTCCTAGCTTTAGCTACACACTTCGTCCAATCTGCTAGATTCTTAGCATGAGTTTTTATCGGTTTTTCGATATCATTAGAAATGAATTCCTTCAACCCATTATCTTCCAACACTAAATCCATGCAGTCCTTCCAAGCAACATCATTCAAGCTTCCCTCAAGGGCATACTCATGTCGTAGTCCATAGAAATCCATCCTGCTAGCTCTCAAGAAATGATCCTGCAAGTTCGATCGTCCTGCAATAGCAAGTTCAAAATCTCTTCTCTATTGTGAAATATTCTCTATAGTGATTCCAACTCTGATACCATGTAGAAATTCCTTGTAGATTCAAACTGCTTATGTAATATACTAAAAAAGGTCTTGAATCTACTCTACTCATCATCGAAAATAATTAATCGATTAAGAAATCACAACATAAACATGAGACAAGATTTAATCACATATGCTTAGATATTTATCTAAGGGGAAATATTGTCTCTCAAATCCCCTTCCTATTTGTATATTGCATTAGATCAGAAAAATAGAGAAGAAAATACATACTTGTTCAACTTGAACAATCTCTACACAAGTACAATCTATCTCACTGCTTCACAAGCTAACTTTGGCAAAGACTTATCCAATTATGTTGTCTACCAAGCTCCTATTTCTTTGTGTTTTTTCTGAACAAATTAGCACCCTATTAATTAGGGAAATCCCCAACTCGAATTGTGCAATCCCTATAGGCCCTTCTCTGACTAAATGCACCACCTGTACAACACGAAAAATTATACCACTGATACTACACTTCCCTTGAACTGCAATCTACTCTGGGTAACTCAAATTTCATGCATGCATGAGTTGATTATGGCTAATTTATTAGTTAATTGGTTGAACACTAAAGTTGCACCCCATTGCTAGACCTCCTACTATTTCCTCCAATAGTTGGAACTAGTTTAACTGACATTAACCCAATTTAACTGAATTAAATTATTACAAGTCAAATTAAACTCACTTTAGGCTCGTAATATTTAGGAACCACTCTACATGACTCAAGTTAGGCCCTAAACTTGAATTAACTGAGCCAACTAGTGAAATTAACTTGGTTAACTCATTCTTGTTGTCTTGTGATTTGGAATTACACATTTATCCTAATTTAATTCAAGGGAGAAATTAAATCAGGATATTCTTGTTTCCATTTTCAACATTTCCCACCATATCTCTCAACATATCATGCTTGATAAGGACTCTATTCACTAGATCACTCAAGTTGGTAGGAGTGTTATAACTCCTCCCCAAGGAAAATTTTAAGGAAGGAAAATTTTCTTAATGTTTAGAAACCTTAGCGAATATTACTAGTTTATAATATGCAAAGTGTAAAATGTTTGGATATGTTTTTCTAAAAGTATTCAAATTTCTAATGATTTCATATCATTCTCTATAAAAATTTAGCGACTTTTAAGGTAAAATAATTTTATAATATAAAATGTTGGCAAATAAATTGTAAAGAAAATGGAAATTTGGCGAATCAACTTTTTGAAAGAATCATGGAAAATTAGCCCACCTGTGAATATTAGCCCCTAAAATTTTCCATGCTCCTCCCATAAATTGCTTCAAATGTGATCATTTTTAGCGACTCTTGATACCCATTGTTGTATGAAATTTCCACAAGTGGAAGGTACTATTCCTACTTCTTGGGCTGGTGCATTACATACATTCTTAGCATGCCTTCAAGAATTATGTATATTCTCTCTATTTTCCCATCAATTTGAGGATGGTATGCGGTGTTAAACTCTATGTTTTGAAGCATACAAATAATTCTCTCCAAAATTTTGAAGTGAATTTTGTATCTCTATTTGAGATGATTTTCTTGGGAACTCCATGTAGTCTCACAATCTCCTTTATGAAAACTTGAGGCACCTCACTAGTTGAATTTGTAGATTTAACATCCACGAAGTGAGCCACCTTGCTCAACTTATCTACCACTACCATGATTGCATCATGTTTTTTTGCAGTCTTTGGAATCCCTGTAATAAAATCCATATAAATCACCTCCCACATCCATTCCAGAATTGGAATAAGCTGCAACAAGCCAGCAAAGTGCTTACACTTAGCCTTTACTTACTGGCACTCTACGCACTTCGAGATGAAATCTGCCAACTCCCTTTTCAAATCAAGCCAAAGATATAATTTCTTCATGGCTATCAACATCTTTTGGTAACCTAGGTGGATAGAATACGACTCGGCACGAAACTCCTTTAATATGAGTTGCTTCAAGTTGTCATTATTTGGCACATAAATTGTGATTTTATAATACTTAATAAATCTTATTATAATAAATTCCTATTAAGAATTATTATTATATAATAAATTCTTAATAAATATCCTATAATAGCCTGACAGTCCCATGAAGGACCTAACTTCAACAACATTTCTAGGTGCTACCCATTCTAGGATAGCCTTGACTTTCTTAGGATCAACTACTACTCTGCTTCTTAAGACAATGTGTCCCAGGTAATGAATCTGTGACTAACATAAATTGCACTTACTAAGATTTTCATAGAACTTATGCTCTCTCAGCAATTGTAGTACTGCAACCAAGTGTTCTTCATGCTCCTACTCGGTCTTTGAATAGAAAAAAAAAAAATCATGAACGAATACTATGACAAACTTATCCAAATAGGGGAGCAACACATTTTTCATGAGGCACATAAAATTTGTAGGCACATTGGTAAGCCCAAATGGCACTGCCATGAATTCATAATTCCCATACCTAATTCTAAAGGTTGTTTTATGGATGTCCTCATCCTTATATGCACCTGATAATAGCTTGCTCTCATATCAATTTTAGAGAAGATTGTTGCTCCTCTTAACTAATCGAATAAATCATTAAACTGTGGAAATGGATACTTTTTCTTGATATTCGCCTTGTTTAGTTGTCTGTAATCAATGCACAACCAGAGTGTGCCATCCTTCTTCTTAACAAACATAATTGGTGCTCTCCATCGAGACAAACTTTGCCTTATGTAGCCCTTTTCCAATATCTCCTTGAGCTATAGATTTAGCTCAACTAATTAAAGACTGCTCATTCTATATAGAACTTTAGATGATGGAGTTTCCCTTGGCACTAATTTGATAGAAAAAAATTCTCGATGAGGAGGAAAACCAAGAATATATTCAGAGAATACATCATAAAATTGTTGTAAAATAAGGTATTTCCTTAAGATATAATTGTCATCATTCTCAGCACCGTGATTAACTTTAGTGTTGTGATATTTGCAAAAGAAATGACAGGCATATATTTATTTCTTTTTTTTTATTTTTTTTTTATTTTTTTTATTTTTTTATACTCTAGGCTCTCTAGCTTCATCCAAGCATTCAATGGTCTTCTCAAAATAATCTACCTTTGTTCGATGCACATATAACCAATCCATGCCCAACAATGCATTATATGTGTCAGAAAATTATATATTACAGAGCAATGGAACACATAAAATATTTCATAAATATAAACACAGAAAATGCATAAAATAAGAGAGACACATATATATGTGGTTCACCCAATTTGGGCTACATCCATGGAGAAACAACCAGTCCTTCCTTTTATATTATCCAGCAAAATGAAGAGATACAACCTACAACAAATCCGCTGTAATTCCCTCTTTGCTCTCAATCTCCTCTCTCTTCCTCTCTCAGAATACAAATCTACATAGACACAATAAAATTCCTTCATATATAGCAAGGGGTTGCCTTCTAGGGTAAAAAACCCTAAATTAAACATAAATTCTATTGTCAGATCTCCGCCTAATGAATGACCCAGATTGACTACAAAATTACAACATTTTACAAGGCAAATTTACATCTATTTTTAACTTCAGGGGCCCTGCCCCCGATCCCCGCCTGGGGGTGAATCCAAATAATCACCGTCACCCCCCCCGGACCCCCCTGGCGGTGTAAATTTTATGGGTGGCATTGCTGCCACATTACGAAATGGGGTCCAATGCGGCGATACCTCTAAATAAGGAAGATAATCAGGCTCCACACCCAACAATCTCCCATTTGGAGACTGATTATAGCAACTCTGCCGCTGCTTCATTTACTGGAAAATGGCTTCACTTTGGACCTGGTTGTTTCTCATCTTCATCATCATAATTGAATACCAATTGAAACTAAGCAGAATCTCAGTTTGTTCCTGATTACAACTTTTGTTAACATATCTGCAGGATTCTGGCTAATGTGTATCTTTTCCAGCTTCAACTGTCCATCTTCCAACACTGATCGTATGAAATAGTACTTAAGCTATATATGTTTAGTCTTGGAATGAAATGCAGAGTTCTTCGCAAGATGTATGGAACTCTGGCTATCACTGTATAACCTACCAAACTCCTGCTTCTTACCCAGTTCATCCAGAAACCTTTGTAACCAAATCATTTCTTTACTAGCCTCTGTAGCAGCAACATACTCTTCTTCTGTTGTTGAGAGTGCAACAAAACTTTGTAGTTTTGAAACCCAATTGACAACTGTTCCACCTACAGTAAACACATACCTTGTTGTGCTGCTCCTGTTATCTCTATCACCCTCCATATCTGCATCAACATATCCCCATAGAGAAATGTTTGAACCACCAAAGCATAATTCTTGATTTGTGGTACCTCTCTAATACTTGAGAATCCACTTCACCGCCATCCAATGTTCTTTTCCTAGATTGCTCATGTACCTGCTTATAAGTCCCACTACATTTTCAATATCAGGCCTTGTGCAGACCATTGCATACATTACGCTTCCAATTGCTGATGCATATGGAACTTTAGACATATAAGCCATTTCTTCCTGAGTCTTGGGACACACCTCCTTACTTAGTTTGAAATGGATAGCCAAAGGTATACTAACTGGTTTTTCATTCTGCATATTAAATCTTTTCAACACCTTTTCTATGTACTCACTCTGAGACAATGTTAATTTTCGATTCTTCTTGTCTCTAGCTATTCTCTTTCCAAGGATTTGTTTTCAACACCCAAATCCTTCATTGCAAATGAGTTTTCCAATTTTCTTTTGAGAACATTTATTTCTTGCATGTTAGAACCTGCAACAAGCATATCATCTACATAAAATAACAATATAATATAACTGTCATCATTTTTCATTTTGAGATAAACACAATGCTCAAAGTGACATCTAGTATAACCTTGTTCAGACATAAAACTGTCAAATTTTAGATACCACTGCCTTGGAGCCTGTTTTAAGCCATACAAGCTCTTCTTCAACCTGCACACTAGTTTCTCCTTCCCTCTTACCTCATATCCTTGTGGTTGCTACATATATATTTCTTCCTCCAAATCCCCATGGAGAAAGGTTGTCTTTACATCTAACTGCTAAAGATGCAAATCTTCGCTTGCTACTAGACTTAAAATAGTTATGATTGGAGTCATTTTAACAACAGGAGAAAATATCTCATCAAAGTCTATACCCCTTTTTTGTGCAAACCCGTTCACAACAAGTTTAGCTTTATACCTTTTCTACCTCCATCTTCTTCCTTCAACCTGTAAACCCATTTATTCTGCAATGTTGTTTTACCTGTAGGAAACCTGACTAAGTCTCAAGTTTGGTTATGTGCTAAGGAGTCCATCTCTTCTTTCATGGCTTGCCCCCACTTCTTCCCAATTTCTATCTGCACTGCTTCTTCATAACATTATGGTTCACTAGAATCAATCAACAATACATAATATAATGAAGGAGAGTATCTTTCATGGGGTCTACTTATCCTGGTAGATATTCTAACACCACTTTAAGGTGTTTGAGGTGCTTGTTGTCATTTTTTCTTTTTCCGTTGATCATAATGATTTTCAGGCACCTTCACTTTTTCTGTAATCTCATCAAGCACTATGTATTCTCTATTTTCTTTTTCCTTTTTCTTTTCCTGCATCTGATCCTTATAAAAAACCTTTTCATTGAATATGACATATCTTCTCCTAATGATTTTTTGTTTTTCAAAATCATAAAAGTGATAACCAAAATCATTAACACCATATCCAATAAAGGCACATTTCTTTGATTCTGCCTCAAGATTTGTTCTATTTTCTTTATTAATGTGGAAAAAGGCTTCACAACCAAAATTATTTAAAAATGAGTAGTTTACCTTTTTACATGTCCATGCCTCCTCTGGAATACTGAACTTGAAGGCCCTTTGTTTATTAGATAAACAACAATATCCACAACATCTGCCCAAAATTGTAAAGGCAATCTTGCATGCAATCTCATGCACCTTGCACGCTCCATGATTGTCCTGTTCATCCTTTCTGACACAACGTTTGCTTGTGGTGTTCCTGGAACTGTCTTCTCTCTGTGAATTACATTCTTTGGACGATACCTATCAAACTCTTTACTGCAATATTCACCTCCATTGTCTGATCTGAGACACTTCAACCTTTTTCCTGTCTCATTTTCAACCAAAGCTTTCCATTTCTTGAAAGTATCAAATACATCAGATTTATTTCGAATACAATAAATCCAGGTTTTTCTGGTTGCATCATCAATAAAAGTAACATAATAACGAGAACCACCGAGAGATGATACTTGAGCAGGTCCCCATACCTCTGTATGCACAAGCTCTAATTTTTCACTCTTCTTTTCTTTCCCAACTCTAAGGAATCAGACTCTCTTTTGTTTTCCATAAAAACAATTCTCACAGAATTTTAAATCAACATGCTTCAAACCTAGCAAAAAATTTCTTGAGTGAAGAATCTACATCCCCTTCTCACTCATGCACCTGAGCCTATGATGCCACAATGCCATATCTTCTCCTATAGAGGTTAAAGCATTAACATAATTAGAAATACCATTACATAAATACCATGTACCAACCTTTTCTCCTTTTTCTATTACCAAGGCTCCAATAGTGACCTTCTAGGTTTTCTCTGTAGAAGTAGTTACACAACCTTCACCTCCCAACTTCCCTGTTGAAATTAGATTTTTCTTCAGATCTGTAACATGCCTTACCTCCTTCAATAGGCATTGATTTCCATTATGTTGTTTTATGAAATTCTAACCATTACAATGATTTTATAGGGTTTATCATCACCCAATCAAACCTATCCAAAATCTCCTTGAACATAATCATGAAAATATTTCCTATCAGGTGTGGCATTGAATGAAGCCCCTGAATCTACCACCCAGGCATCAATAATATTTTCTAATGAAAGAATCAAAGCATCTTGCAACACATCACCTGTCACATTTGCTTCATGATTGTTTTCTTGTTGCACGTCTCCTTATTTTCCCTTTCGAGACTTGCAGTCTTTCTTCAAGTGCCTTTTCTTCCCACATTTCTAGCACACTATCCCTGATCTAGACTTGGATCTACCTTTCCTTGACTTACTGCGATATCATGGGCTCTTTCCTCTTTCCATTTTTCTTCCCCTAGTCCCTGTAGTCAAAGCATTACCTGATGTCTCACTAGAGATTTTTCGTCGCATTTCCTCGCTAAGGATTGCATCGACAACATCACCAAACTTTAAAGTACTAGATCCAGGGACAGAGTTACTAATGGCCATAACTAAAACATTCCAACTTTTTGGCAATGAACATACAAAATAACAGAGCCCTAACTTCATCATAAAAAGTAACTCCTACATAACTTAATTGACTGGTAACTGTATTAAATTCATTTAAATGATCAACAACATATCCACCTTCTGACATCTTCATATTAAATAAATGCTTCATAGGAAATACCTTCTTTGAGGCCGAGGTTTTTTCATATAGTTTGGCCAATGCTGACATTAAACCCTTTGTTGTTGTTTCCTTTGAAATATTAAATGCTATCGATGTCGCTAGGCACAACCGTATTGTTCCAAGTGCCTTTTTGTTGAGAATATCCCATTCTATGTCTGTCATACTCATCGACTTCTTTGTCTTCCCGCTTAATGGTAGGTACCTATCTTTCTAATACAAATAATCTTACATCTACATCTTCCACAGCTGGTAGTTTTGGGCATTAAATTTTTTGACCCTAAACCTACCATCTTCAGCCATTACTCCCACTTGAACCACGAACCCTTCTCTCCTGCGAGTTTATTAGCCAAGTAGGCCTTCATCTATGATTCTAGTTGTTAGAAAATTATATATTATAGAGCAATGAAAAACATAAAATATTGTAGAAAAATAAACATAGAAAACACATAAAACAAGAGAGACACAAATATGCTTGGTTCACCCAATTTGGGCTACGTCGATGGACAAACAACTAGTCTTTCCTTTTATATTATCCAGCAAAATGAAGAGATACAACCTACAACAAATCTGCTGTAATTCCCTCTTCGCCCTCAATCTTCTCTCTCTTCCTCACTCAGAATAAAGATCTACATAGACGCAATACAATTCCCTCATATATAGCAAGGGGTTGCCTTCTAGGGAAAAAACCCTAAGTTAAACATAACTTCTATCGTCAGATCTCTGCCTAATGAACGACTCAAATTGACTATGAAATTACAACATTTTACAAGGAAATTTTACATCTATATTTAGCTTTGGGGGAACTGCTCCCGATCCCCCCCAGAGGGGGCTCCAAATAATCGTTGTCGCCACCCATGGACCCCCTGGTGGCATACATTTTATGGGCTACGTTGCTGCCACATTATGCAATGGGGTCCAATGCGGTGATACCTTTGAATATGGAAGATAATTAGGCTCCACACCCAACAATATGCTCCCAATGGTAGCACATTGATGTTTTTCATTGTTGGCATCCCATTCAATTTGAGTGGGCAAGCCTTCACCCAATTCTCAACTCTTATTTTCGTTTATGTTTCCATTTGAGCTAGTTAAGACTCATCATGTGCGTCCTTCTCTAGTGCACTTTCTTAACAACAATGGGATTGATGTAACTAAAATTTAAACCAGGGTCAATAAAAATTGAAATGTTTTGGTCATGGATCATACCTTCCATATCTATAATAATTGCTTGATAATAAACTTGGAAATGATCCACTGCTGCATAAATTTTGGGGACATTTTGAGCCACGTCCTTGACTATCTCTGTCTCTTGTGCATTATACAATCTCATACCAACATGCTTGTGTCGTGGGCAATCTTTCCTTAGGTGATTTTTGATGAGTCCCACAATTTTTGAGATCAAGGAGGGGATCACTCTAATTCTCAAGGGAGTTGCTATCAAAAAACCCTTTTTTATAAATAAATGAGCTGAAAGGCTCATTAGGATTCGAATTTTTGATTCAGCTAGGAGTAGCTATTGAGCCCAAGGCTTGATATTGTCATTGTTAACTTTCATGTGATTTATGAGACTACTATTTTTTGATAATGAGAAGTTGGTTATTAAGATGCATCTTAGATATTTTTAGAGGGTTGAAACCCTTGGGTTTTGGCCCAACCCAGATGATTTGGTCCCTCCTTTGTATTTTTGTCTTGTTCTTAGTTTAAAGAATTTCATGTCTTTCTTTTATTGCAGTAGATGTTAAGCTATAAAACTATGATTACAGGGTTCCCTATCACCTCTCTTGTGGGAGAATGAAGGATTTACAATCTCAGTCTAAAATCATTTTCTTTATGATTTCTTGGAAATTAATAGATGTCAGTTGTCCTTCTTCATGTTTACTTTCTGCAACTTAGGAGTTAGTTCAATGATTAGAATAGTGTTGTGGCATAGAATAGATGTTATTCAAATTCAAGTCATCTTTTCCATCATAGTTTATATCACTGTGTTAATGATCAATTGATTCATGCATGTGGCTAGTTGAAGGGTTGTGTTTATCTGCGAGGGAGGGCACCTCTTTCATCCCCACATGGATTTTTCTAGATTCTCCTTCCACCCTTCAATTATTCTCCCAAAACTTGATTTCCACAGTCACTCTATTTAGACAATTAAGGACACTGTGGGCATTCATATTAGTGCAAGACAGACCTTTCGAGAGGTCATGGTCTTGGCTAGGAGGCTTCCCCAACCTTTGTTCACTCCCTCCTACGTTCATCCATCTCTTCATGCCCTCAATACACCATCTCCACCGTAAAAAGACTCTCAGTACCCCTCCTGTAGCAATATAGGTCCTCCTGTAGCAATATTGGACCTCCTGTAGCAACACTTGTAGCAAGCCTGTAGCACCATGTTACTCCACCTTTTTTTCTCCCCACTTCAACCTTAGCTCAGTAAAGATGAATAATGACCCCAAATTTTGATTTTATGATAAAGAGAAACTCTTATACCACTCTAGCCACCTCTTTTCCTCACTGCAAAAAAAAAAAAGAAATAGTGTTTTTCATTCACAAGCATGATACAAGTTAGATTTATGATTTTCAATAAAATGTGAAGTATATCAATGATACATGCTAACAGGATTTTGATTTGATGAATTATTCAATATATAGTAGATTTACTTCTGCAAGTAGATTAGCCCTTTCTCTTTCATGTAATGTTGATTAGCATCTACAAGTTAAACAAATGGAAATTTCATTTTCATAGTTAAGAATATATTTTCAATTGTGCTTTCATCAGTAAGATTTCACTATATTTAAGTTGGATGAATGGTCTATGAACACTTTGATCTGATGTCATGGCTAATGGTGGCATGAGTAGAACCTAACCTACGGTGAATATAGCATCACCTCTAATTTTGTTCGAACCCCGATTTGATAATTTAAGGTGAGGAGCCCCTCGGAGTTGTAACACTCTTGGTATAATACTAGGGCTCACTAATTTTTAGTGTTTTTTATGGGGAAGTGTCTAAGTATGTGTTGTTTTTACTTGAGCATTTTTTTTTTGTTCTACATCAGTCTTATTGCTTTGAAAAAGTGAAAATTTATTATTTTTTTCTTTCATGCCTCATAGGAGTAGGGATAACGAAGGAAAATTCTTACCAAAAACCCCAACACCATTAAGCAGTCAAAATTCATCAAAATGAGATAGGGAACATGTTGTAGGATTCAAGAGTGAAATTTTGCATAGCTTTCCATTACAAATGAATACCGTGCAAATCAAAAGAAAGAAAGAGGAAGTAGAGAGGGAACTAGCTATTTAATGCCCTAGATGTACTAAAAGACATCCTAGGCATGAATGCTCATTGAATGCGATAGAATTCTAACTAGTCTATGAAGAGAGTCATTCAACATACAAATGTACCTCTTTTCTAGGCCTAAAAGTTGTAAAGTAGGGAGGAATAGAGAGTATTTTAAAGCAATTGTGTTTCAATAACCAAAGGAGGCCACCAAGACCTCGACCATATCAACAAGGCATGCAAGGTGCACATTATCCTCACTAAAATCCAAATCAGTTCGCACCTTTTCAGCCTTGGTACCCTTCCACTCATCCATCATGGTCCAGACCTCCTCCTTAGCCTTATGCTACTTCATACACTCCTCAACCTGTCAACCATCATTTTCATCCATATCCACCCCAATATTCCCAATGGGGCAACCCATCACAAGGGTGGAGGCCTCAAACAAAAAAACCTCTTGCTTTACTGCCTCCACCCCAACCTCAACCACAATTAACTCATCCTAATCCATATAAGAAACCTCAAATGTCTGCTCAACCTAATATGAACCCAAACAATAAGCAGGTGAAATAGGTCTACATTGGGGAGACACCTTATCATGCTTATGTTGTGGAAATCCAAGATATCAACATTCGGTCTGGGAATGTGCACCCAAAAAATAACCCACCTTCTCCAATTGAAGATCTTGAAGAAGAGAAGGGAGAGAGTGCCCCTCAAGTCAATGCACCTCCCTATCCTGAAAGGTTGGTCCACCCTAATAAACACACCCCATAATAAGTTGAACTTCTAGGGGAATTAAAGACTTTGTGTGTCAAGATACCCCTTCTCCATGTCATTAAAGATGATCCCATCTACAACAAGCTTATTAAGGAAAAATGTTTCAAAATGCCTCGGAGAAGAAGAAGAGATACCCCACCATTAATGTCGTTGGATAACTATCTAGTCTAATGCTTGGGAGGGTGATATTCCCAAAGTACCTAGACCTTGGTAGCTCAATAGTGTATGTGCATATCGATGGCATTATGATCCCTAACACCATGATTGATCTTGGGGTTGCAATGAATTTGATGAAAAATGAAACCATGCTAAAGCTCAATCTCCAAGGGGCCTTGAGAAAGACCACCATAGTGTTGAAACTTGCAGATAGATCCACAGTAGCTCTCGAGGAAATTATTGAGGATGTCATGGTCTCCGTTGACCCCTAGGAGTACCGTACTGGTTTCCTTGTCCTCCAGCTCAAAACCAAGTTTTATGGCTATCCTCTTATCTTAGGAAGACCTTGGTTGGCCATTGTTGATTCCTACATTAGTTGTAGGGCTGGGAACATGACTATCAAGAATGGAAATTTATCCAAGCAACTTGTGTTGTATCCTCCTGCTCAACCTTCTATTGAACATGATTTACCCATATGGTTAGAGGATGAGGAAGAGGATGAATTGTATCATACAACCCGCTACCCAGTATGCACTCTATATACTATTATAGGAAGGGGAAAACTTGATGAATATGACCTTATTAACAATATACTTCAAAATCAACCTCCCATTCCCATACCAATTGATGAGTTGATGAAAGAATCTGGGAGTAGTCCTTCAATTGAATTTTTCTCTATTGACTCAAGTCTGGAACATATCAAGATTGTAGAGTTTGTCCCATATTGAACTTTAAATATCAACCACTCTCTCTCGGCCAAATAGGAAGAATAGTTGTGTAATGTATTGAGGCAACCCCTGGATGCTTTTTCTTGGGATTATAAGGAAATGAAAGGTGTGCATCCCTCAGTTTGTACTCATCACATTTACATCAAAGAGGGATGTAAGCTTGTTTTCCAACCCTAGAGAAGGATGTACCTAGCTCTTAAGGACATTGTGAAAGAATAATTATAAAATCCACTAGATGCAGGGTTCATATACCCCATTTTAGATAATGAGTGGGTGTCACATCTTGTTTTAGTTCCTAAGATGAATGAGAAGTGGATAATCTGTGTTGATTACTAGGAACTTAACAAGGCTACAAAGAAGGACCATTTTCCTTTGCCCATCATTGAACAAGTCCTATATTTCCTTGTAGGAAAAAAATTATTCTGGTTCCTGGATGGATTTAGTGGATACAACCAAATCCATATTAGCCCTGAAGACCAAGAAAATAATGCATTTACATGTCCTTGGGGTACCATTGCCTATAGAGTTCTTCCATTCGATCTGTGCAATGCCCCTACAGAGGGAAGCTTTGAGTATTTTTTCTGAACTTGTTCATGTCTCTGCTGAGATATACATGGACAATTTCACTCCTTATGGATGTGACTTCCATGAAGCTCTCTCCAATATGTGAAAAGTCTTGAAGAAATGTATTGAAATGAATCTCTAATTGAGCCCTGAGAAATTTGATTTTTTTTATGAATGTAAGAACTATCCTTGGACATTCCATATCCAAGGAGGGAATACAGGTTGACCCAAACAAGATAGTCGTCATCAAAAGGGTCCCTATATCTCAAAATCAAAGAGATGTCAGGAGTTTCCTTGGATTAGTTGGGTATTATAGAATATTCATTAAATATTTTAGCAAAATAGCTTCACCCTTGTTTGGTCTTCTGGATAAAGATTCATATTTTTGTTGGACAAGTAACTGTCAAGAAAAGTTGACTACTGCACCCATCCTTAGTGGTCCCAACTGGGAATTACCTACACATATTCCTCAGACAAAGTTGTGGGGGTTTCTTTAGGATAGGTGGAAGAAAAATTGCCTTATGCTATATATTTCATTAGTAGGAATCTGTCTAAAGCTTAGTTGAATTATATTGACACTGAAAAAGAACTCTTAGTTGTAGTGCATTCTCTAAATAAGTTTAGGTGTTATATCACTGGTTATAAAACTTTGGTTCACACTGATCATGCAACCATTAATTATTTAATGAATAAACCTGATGTTAATGCTAGGATAATTATATGGTTGTTATTATTACAACAATTTGATTTGACTGTTGTTGATAAACCAAGGAAGGAGAATGTGGTTGTAGGTTTCTTGTTAAGACTAACCTTTCCTGTAGGAAAGGAAGAAATGATAGATAATGAACATATACTTTCCATCTCAGTGCTTTCTCCTTGGTTTTTTGATATAGGAAACTATTTGGTTGTTGGGAAGTTCCATCCTAATCTATCTACCAGGGAGAAAAGAAAGAATGTTAGGAAGAGTGCTCCATTCACTTGGATTGGGGGAAATATTTTCAGATTGGGGTCAGATTAGATCCTAAGAATATGTGTGAGGGAAGAATAGGTCTTCGACATCCTCTCTGCATGCCATGATGGGCCCTTTGGGGGGCCACTTTGTTGCGAAGAGGACATCTTCAAAGTTCTAAAATTAGGCTATTATTAGCCCACTTTACATCAAGATGCAAGGAGATACACCACAAGGTGTGATCAATGTCAAAGAATGGGTAAGATAACACCCAAGGATGAGATTCCCTTACAACCTCAAGTGACTCTAGAGCCATTTGAAAAGTGGGGCATGGATTTCATTGGGCCTATTGATCCCCCATAAGGATAGGAAAGGTATATCATTGTACGCATTCATTACTTGACCAAATGGGTTGAAACAAAAGTAGTAAAAGTAGCAACTGAGTAGAAGGTGGATGAATTTCTGAGGGAGAATAGCTTCCACAAATTTGGTTTTCCGAGGGAATTTGTCACTGATCAAGGAGAAAAATTTACATCAAGTTTGATTAAAGACCTTATGAAGTGGTACCACATCAAGCACATGATATCTACTACCTATCACCCTCAATAAAATGGGTAGGTGGAAGTCACCAATAGAGCATTGGAGAACATTATAACAAAGGTTGTTAGCAATAGTATAAATATTGGGAAGAAAAGCTTGTGGAAGCTACCTGGGCCTACAACACAACTTGGAATACCACCATTAGATTCACTCCCTTTGAGTTGGTCTAAAGGAAGAAGGCCTTATTGTCTATTGAATTTGAGTACAACACCTTAAGGATGGAAGCTCAGCTAGACTTGGATCTCACTTCAGCACAACGGGAAAGGTTGCTCCAACTTAATGGTCTAGATGAATTCAAAGTGCAAGCTCTCCTACACACTAAGGTAATCCAATTACAGAGGAAGATTTGGCATGACAAGCACATTAGAGAAAGGAATTTCCAAGAAGGAGATCGGTCCGTGCTGTATGATTCCAGATTCAAGGATTTCAAGGGGAAGTTGATGATAGGATGGATGGGTCCCTATCTAGTGGAGAAGTTTCATGAGAATAGGTCTGTCAAAATCTGAACCATTGATGAGGAAGGGATTCCCTTACTTTTCAATAGTCATAGGTTGAAATTGTACAAGAAAATTTTGTCCAAGGAAGAATTTTCCAGTTCACTCAGCAAATAGTTAAAAGTGATTGGGAGGCTCATAGCCCTCAGTCCACCAAAATTCTTAAAAAAAAAAAAATAATAATAATAAGAGGGCCTAGATGAAAACCTTCATAAGGCATCTAAGGCCCCCTCCTGAGTTGAAAACCTCTTTGAGGTAGCCCAAGAGAAAAGAGAAAAGAAAATAAAAATAAAATATCCTAAGGTGAAAACCTCCTCTGAGGCACCTAGGGCAAGCATGTAGGTTGAAAACATCTATAGAGGTAGTCTACTTGTCTAAAAGAAAAAAAAGAGAAAAGAGAAGCACAAGGAGGAAGTTCTTACCCCATATTTGCTAACATCTTTTTTTTGCAGGGATTCACACAATTGGAAGAATTATGGCTACAGGGAAGAATATACAAGTCTCCCTCCATCCTTCCATCCATACACCTCATTTCCACACTCTCCACTCACATTCCCACCTCTCCCCATCATCTAATCAACAAGAGACTCCAATTTAACATCCTTGTTGTGATGCTACAAGAAGGACTTGTAATGCTACAGGAGGTCCTGTAATGCTATAGGAGAAGTTTGTGAGGCTACAGGAGGTGGATCCAATGGAAAAAGAGACCAGAAGGCCAGGATGTCTCGAGGAAACGTTAACGAGAATCCTCCAATGTCAACTCCATCACCCATCCACTCCATTTAGCCAAAAATTTGCTAAAAAATTATACTTTGTCATGCATCTAAAACAAAAACCATAGAAATCCTTGTTTTCTATTCTTCTAACACCTACACCACTTCCTCATGATCCTAATCTGGTCCTCATTCCTTTCATCACTTCCCCTCAACCCTGGCATGCAATATGGAGACTTGAAGGGAGGATTAAATGACTACTACATGAAGGAAACTCCTCTTATAATAGCCTGCGTAGTCACAACAAGACTCTCTCGAATTATTTTTTCACCCAAAAAGAGCATCTTGGAACCATATTTGCAATAGAGAGGAGACACATCATCCTCAAGAAGGAACTCCACCACCACCAATAGTAAGTTTGGACATAAGGCACCTGCACACACAACAAATTTATCAGTCAAGATATCATAAAGTAATGAAGACATGCACATAAAAAATGAAAAAGAATCAAATCCCTCAGAGATCATGATGTTATGAGGCTTGGCTCAGACATGCAACCATCTCCATCAATTTGATCCATAGGTAGGCTTAGGTATGACAACCCTCAACTCTTCCCTATGCATAAAATGCTAAAATGTGTTAATGGTTGAGAAAGGATTTTAATAAGATAGAGGTGGTCGGTGAACTTGGCCACCCTTAGCTAGTACACTTATGTTTTTATTAGTCACCCATGTAATGTGGAGATGTCAACTCAAAATGAGGTGGTGTTCACAAGGAGTGGGGTGATAATCATGAGGAGAGAAGAAATGATTACAGGGAGTGTGGAAAATGGTCCAAAAAAGGAAACTCGCGTATATGCCATGTCACCAAAGAGCTCTAAGCCTTTACCATAAAGAGAATTTTATGTATTGGGCTTGACCTCATTTTCACCATCGCTCATTTCCAAAAAAAAAAAAATAGAGGAAGGACAAGCTACTACTATCAGATCACCCAAGGTGCCACCGAGAATTTTTGAACCCTGTTTACAAGTGCTACAAGAGGAAGCTATATGAAGGTCTGAAATTCTATAGGGCTGAGAAGGAGCTACACGAGGAATTGAAGGGTGAAAAGGAGCCATAGTGACCCAAAATTATCTCCAAACCCTCATGCACATACAGATCCATTTTGAAAAATAAGTAAGTGACATCCTTCTTCCTTGTTTTCCATCGACTTGCATGAGAATTATGCCTGAAATTGATAACCTGTAATAGACAATTGAGCATTAGGAGGTATTTCTAGAACTTGTTGTGGATAGAAGCAAAGAAAAAGATTTTGTTTGATATCAATTCTGGCATCTTTCTCCTTCACTGATAAAAAGGAGTTCGTTTCCACCACTGAGATTGCATTAAAAAAATGAATTCCACACCTAAGTAACACCAACGAGGGGCAATAGAAGAAATAGGGGAAGGATTTAATATAAGAGAAACCACAGACACCAAGAGGTTTCACCAACACCCTCCTATAGTGAACATCTTCAGAAGACATCAATGGTTGCATTTCTTTGAATCGTTAAAAGGGTATGATGATGATATCGCTCATGAATTTTCCATGGAATTATATTCTCAAGTAGAAGATAGTGCCACAACTATTGTCAGAGGATTGGCCATCGCTCTAAGTATTGAAACAATAAGAAGAGTGACCACCTTACCCCTAGGAATTCGGTGGAGCAAAGAAGACAAGGCAGTGAGTGTCACATCTAGGAAAAAAAATTGAATTTGAAAGAGAAACCTATAGAAGATAAGAATGGATTGAGAAGAGAAAGCCTACCTTAACCCCGGGATGCAGTGGCTTACCATATCCTCAAATATATATCTTGTGAAGGGATATTGAGTGTGGTATGCTTATCATTTTAGATTACTTCATGAGTAAATATTCAAAGTAGAATTTCCTCTCCCTCAAAGACTTAGTGTTCCTCATTTCCTCCTACACTCAATCATTGAAATGAGCCAAAAGGTGAGGGACAGAAATCATCAACACATATCCCACAATGGCCTCATAAATTTAATTGTGATGGATGCTTTGAGCCACTTAAATAACCCTATCCTCTGGACTAATTTTGTGGACATGGACAGGAGTACCTTCATTGAAACCCAAGCCATCACACTTAGAGAAACACCAACCTCTAGCACTGGAGGTAGGGGAGGAAAAAGAGAAGAAGAAGAGGCAGGTAGAACAAAGGAAGAAGAAGCAGTGTAGCTTAAGGAAGAAGAATAACAGAAACAAGTAGGAGAAAAATAAAGCCCTGATAATACCTCTGAACCCCAAAGAAAAGAGAAGCAAGGACATCAAACAAGTCTTTCTCCAAGGAATTTAGAGCAAGAAGTGGTTTCCACATTGGCGACATTGAGCACATCTATCAAGCCTAAAAGGAGGAAACTGAGGCAAGGTCCCCTATATTTCAAAACATGGAAGAGCAGTAGGTTCAGGTAGGGGAAACCACATCCTCCTTTAGAGGTCCCTATAACTATTGAGGAGTCACCTAATAAAAGGGGGGAAGTGCGGCCCAATGAAAGAAAAATTGAGGAGATTACCTCTCCTAAGGGAAAAATCAAACCACGTGTGACATATGAGAGAAGGCACACCACTAGGGAAGTGACCTTCAAGAAACCCAAGACACAAGTTGCCCTTGAGCAAGAAAAAAAAGAGGTGCTACAGGAGAAACAAGGGCAGCGTCAGGAGAAACAAGAAATGCTATGAGAGACAAAAAAGAAGCTACGGAAAGGAGCATCCACTTTAAAAGCAGATGAAAAATGCCTCTAAGAGCTTCAAGAACATGATCCATAACCCAACTTAGGGTCCTATTACAAATTTCTTGAGGGAGAAAGGATCATACTTGAAACTTTTAAAGTCCCACTGTTCTATGAGTTGGAAATAGAGAGAGGTAGAACACATAAGTGGATGCAAATTGCCAAATCTAAGAATGTACAAGATGTGGGCCTTGTGGAGGAGAAATTCACTGAGATAGGAAAGGATTTGATTGATTTGAGACTAAAAGAGTCAATTAAATGAGGGAGCCTATACAGACAAAAAACACAAGGTTGAGAGAGCAACTGCAAGAGAAAGAAATGCACTTGCCATTATGGCAAGTTTCTCTATGGAAGCCATACTGTGCAAGAAGCCATCAAAATACTATTCTCTTTTCCTCAAGGAACAATGGATGCAATTCAAAATTAATACACTAGCACAATATGGATCTTTTCCTTTTCAAGACTACAGGCAGTTTACTGAGTTTTGAGAATGAGCTAGTATGGAAGATAGGGAAAAGGTAGTTGAATCCTATATGCACAATTTCAATATAACATATTTGGATTTTTGGGATCCTAATTCAAGATTGGGAGACATGCAAAAAATGGAATTATCATCTTGGTTGACTCATGAAGAGGCAAGGGTTGAGGAAGTGAAAAAGGTGATGACAAAATAAGAGAAGGAACCCTTGTATATTAGAGTAGAGCTAGTAAGTGCTACGGTTGTCATCAACAATCATAACCTTATTGCCTCTAATCATGCTTTAAAACCTATATACATAAAAACCCAAGAGCAGGCAATTTTACATTTTGAGGAGTCTTTTAGGATGTCAGGAAGAGAGAGTCTACAAGATTGTTAGAGAAGGTGGCATGCCTTACCCCATAGTCTACAATTCAGAGAGTATTTCTCTCTTGAAAGGCTAAGAAATTCCTTGGAAAGAACCCCATTATGCAAAATAATCATGCAAATACTAAAAATCAAATGGATAGGACTCAAAATTATTCCACATTTGTTGTTGTGATTACAAGAAGAAGAGAACCATGTAGAGGAGAAAAAGGTATGGAAAGAGATAGAGGCAAATGCAAGTTCTTATCCACAGGAGGGCACACCATATGAGGTGTCCGATTTTAGAGAGGCCACCAGGGCCATGAATGAGCTTCATATGGATGACTAATTTTCTTAGAGGATGAGTAACACTTTCAACATGGGGTGATGATGAGTCCCATCAATAGGTATATCATGAGGTTCACTATCCTCCAGCCTTAACTATCCTTTTCTCACATTAATTCACATTTTTGGTTATAATATGCTTAGTAATAAGAGTAAAAAGTGTTTATCATAGTATGTGGCCTAATGTGATTAAATTGTAGGAGAAAAGAAGCATTGGTGAGGCATCTACTATGCAAGGGCTTGATGAAGACAACCAAGAGGGAATCTAGAGAGGCTTGTCTACCTCCTTAACTCTCTAACTCAACTTATGATCACCAAACCCTCACTCACAAGCTCAAATTCACTAACACTCGAGTAACTTCAAGCACATGAGAAGCTCAACGAGGACAAGATCCACAATTTTTGAGATCAAGGAGGGAATCACTCCTATTTTCAAGGGAGTTGTTATCATCTACCATTTTTGTATAAATAAATGAGCTGAAAGTCTCATTAGGATTCAAAGTTTTGATTCAACTAGGAATAGCTATTGAGCCCAGGGATTGACATTGTCATTGTTAACTTTCATGTGATGTATGAGACTATTAGTTTCTGATAATGAGAAGTTGGTTATTAAGTTGCATCTAAGCTAGTTATAGAGGGATGAAACCATTGGGTTTGGGCCCAACTCAGAGGCTTTGGTCCCTCTTCTGTATTTATGTCTTGTTATTAGTTTAAAGTATTTCATGTATTTATTTTATTGCATTAGATGTTACACTATAAAAACCTGTTCTTGCAGGCTTCTGGTTGGAAGGATTTACAATCTCAGTCTAAAAACATTTTGTTTATAATTTCTTGGAAATAAATATATGTTAGTTGTCCTTCTTCATGTTTACCTTCTACAAATTAGGAGTTAGTTCAGTGATCAAAATAATGTTGTGGCATAGAATAGATGTTATTCAAATTCAACTCATATTTTCCATCATAGTTTATGTCATTGTGTTAATTATCAATTGATGCATGCATGTGGCTAGTTGCAGGGTTGTGTTGATCTGCAGGTGGGGTAATCTCTTTCATCTCCACTTAGAACTCTCCATCTTCTCCTTCCACTCTTCAATATTGCTCCCAAAACTTTGTTTTGATTGTCACTCTATTTATACAATTAAAGACATTGTGGGCATTCATCTTGGTGCAAGATAGGTCTCCGAGAGGTCTTGGGTTTGGCAAGGAGGCTTCCCAAACCTTCCTTCACTCCCTTTACCTTCATCCACATCTTTATGCCCTCAAGGCACCATCTCCACCCTAAAAAGGCTCTCGGAACCCCTCCTGTAGGAATACAGTTCCTCCTGTAGCAATATAAGACGTCTGTAGCACCATGTTCCTCCATCTTTTTTTCTCCCCACTTCAACTTAGCTCAATAAAGATGAATAATGACCCCAACTTATGATTTTATGATCAAGATAAGATCCTAGAACACTTAACCACCTCTTTTCCTCACTGCAAAACATTGTAGAATTTGTGTTTTTCATTCACAAGCATGATATAAGTTAGATTTCTTATTTTCAAGCAAATCTTAAGTAGACCAACGATACATGCAAATAAGTTACTGGTTTGATGAATTATGTAAGATAGAGTAATTTTACTTTTGCAATTAGATTAGCCCTTTCTCTTTCATGTAATGTTAATTAGCATCTACAAGTTGAACAAATGGCATTTTCATTTTCATAGTTAAGAATCATTTTTCAATTGTGCTTTCATCTGCAAGCTTTAACTATAATTAAGTTGGAGGAATGGTCTCTGAAGACCTTGATTTGATGTCTTGAATGAGGGTGGCATGAGTAGAACCTAACCTATTATGCATATAGCATTGTCACCTCTAAGTTTGTACGAACCCCGGGTTGATAATTTAAGTTGAGGAGCCCTTGGGAGTTGTAACACTCTTGATTAAATACCAGTGCTCATTGATTTTCTGCATGACTGAAACACTTATATGGACCCTTCCCTTTACTTTTGGTTTCATCTTGAGTAGAATAGCCTTTCTAGCAGCATTGGACTTTTGTTGATTTTCTTGGTTAATAGGGGTCACTGGTCCAGATAGATATTGGTGGCCACTCACCTATTTCACTTGGACAACAACACGGTTTCCTTTTAGTTTCCTTAATTCTATCACAACTTTCTATTTTTGGCATTTTTTTAGGTCCTGAGCTTCTGGAGCCATTTTGAGGCCCTAAACAACATTTGTTTGGAAAACGTGCCAAGCTCATAGCCCATGGAGCTTGGGTTTGCTTGGATTTTTTTTCATCGGATTTATCTTTCTAATGAGGTATTGTGCACACCAAACAAGATCATATACCCAAATTAGAACCCTGGGAAATTAGCATTCCAATCCCAACGGGGCCCACAAATTTTTGGCGCTCATCTCCTAGGGTTAGGTTTTTGGATGTTTAGGGTTTTCCATTGTTTCTCAATAATAAAAATGCCTCTAAGCCTCATTATAACATAGTTTAGAAGGCATGTATTTGTCACATCTCTTCTCAGAGATAAGATAACATCGCTCGAGTTAATTTGTTTCTTTTCTAAATGTAAGAAATTTTCAAAAATTGCTATTTATTAATTGAAGTTTTGTTTCGTTGTATATTTTTGCTGATTAAATATGGATTTTATTTCATTCCTTCATAAATCTAGATCAATGGTGTTAGAGCATTCTTCTCTTTCTTTGTTTTTTTGTGCATGTCCCCAACGAGGTCGGGGTATAAGGAGTTGGGACTTGAACTAGTTGAATCCTTACAATACTGGCCTCGCTGATCCCAATGGAATCCCATGGCGGAAGAAAAGAAAGAAAAGAGAGTAGGAGATCCTTTCAAAATATTTCTCAAAGAGGCCCTTGAGCAACAAAAGAGCAAGATGATGGACAATTTTTCACAAATCCTTCGACACGTATCAGTGGGTGAAGCACCTTCATCCAATAGTCACTTTGGAGGAGTCGACCCATTTAAGGTATAAGTTAACTTTGACATTGCTATATTTGAAGGTGGGATAGATGCAAATTTCATAGATATATGGTTAAATCCATTTGAAGGAAATTTTTCAGTTCATAAAACTTCCAATAGGGAAAAGATTACTTTTGCATTGCTAAAATTTTTCCTCCACATTAAGGACTAGTGGGAAATCTACTGTGAGCAAAGGGACGAGAAGGAATCCTCACTATTTTTAGCCGTACCCACTTGGAATTATTTCCAAGATGCCATTAAGGAACAATATTACCCTGTCAGGAGTTATGAAGATAAGTACATAATATGTACGACGCTACACACGAAAGGGACCAAGATGTGAGAATTAGTTTTCAATTGTGCTTTCATCTGTAGCTTTCACTATAGTTAAGTTTGAGGAATGGTCTTTGAAGACCTTGATTTGATGTCTTGACTGAGAGTGGCATGAGTAGAACCTAACCTACTATGCATATAACACTGTCACCTCTAAGTTTGTACAAAGCCTAGGTTGATAATTTAAGTTGAGGTGCCCTTGGGAGTTGTATCAGTCTTGATGCAATACCAGGGCTCACCAATTTTCTCCACAAGTTCAACACTTATATGGACCCTTCCCATAAATTTTGGTTTCATCTTGAGTAGAATAGCCTCTGCTAGTAGCATTAGACTTCTATTGATTTTCTTGGTTAACAGGGGTCACTAATATAGATAGATATTGGTGGCCACTTGCCTATTCCACTTGGACCCCCAACATTATTTCCTTTTAGTTGCCTTAATTATATCACACCTTTTTATTTTTGGCAGTTTTTTAGGTCCTGGACTTTTGGAGCCGTTTTGAGGCCCTAAACAACATTTTTTTGGAAAATGTGCCAAGCTCATAGCCCATGGAGCTTGGGCTTGCTAGGAAATTTTATTTTCATTGCACATATCTTTCTAATGAGGTATCATGAGCACCAAACAGAGAAAATATACCCAAATTAGAACCCTAGGAAGTTGGAATTCCAACTAATCCCAACGAGGCCCACAAACTTTTGGCGCTTCACCTCCTAGGGTTAGGTTTTTGGATGTTTATGGTTTTACATTATTTCTCAATAATAAAAAGGCTTCTAAGCCTCATTATAACATAGTTAAGAAGGAATGTAGTTGTCACATCTCTTCTCAGAGATAAGATACCATCGTTTGAGCTAGTTTGTTTCTTTTCTAAATGTAAGCATTTTTCAGCAATTGTTATTTATTAATTGAAGTTTTGTTTTGTTGTATATTTTTGTTGATTAAATATGGATTTTATTTCATTCCTTCATAAATCTGGACAAGTAGTGTTAGAGCATTCTACGCTTTCTTTGTTCTTTTGTGCATGTCCCCAACGAGTTCGGGGTATAATGAGTTGGGACTTGAACTAGTTGAATCCTTACAATAATGGCCTTGTTGATCTAGATGGCCTCCCATGGTGGAAGAAAAGAAAGAAAAGAGAGGAGGAGATCCTTCCAAAATATTTCTCAAAGAGGCCCTTGAGCAACAAAGGAACAAGATGATGGATAATTTTTCACAGATCCTTCGACGAGTATCAGTGGGCAAATCACCTTCATCCAGACGTCACTTTGGAGGCACCGACCCATTTAAGGTATAAGTTAACTTTGACATTCCTATATTTGAAGGTGGTGTTATCCTCTACAATTTCCTAGGCCGAGGAGGAGATCAAAAGAGGTAACCTCGTACCACTTTCCACTCAGTAGCTAGCCCTAATGAACCAAAGAGGGATCTCTCTAAGGACTTGTCAATGAATAAAAATAAATAAAAAGGTTTTAGGCTAGATATGTAAGTTTTGTTTTGAGTATTTATGAATTTAGGGTTTTTTGTTTGCTGGACTAGGGTTTAGAGTAGGTAATTAGGTCAAGGCTTCAAGTATGCAGTGACAAGTATAAAAAGGAGCTAGATATCAGTGTGTTATGGTGAACTTAGAGTGTTTATAAATGTAGATATTTGTGAGTTTAAGAGAACCTAATGAGCATGTGAAAGCATGAATTCATTAGTTTTAGAAGAAAAGAAACAAAAGTATGATTTCCACATAAACAGAGCTTAAATTCAAGATTTTAGTCTATATAACTGCATGGAAATTCATAGGAAGAAGATAAATAATGTAAAGAGAGATGATTTATCCATTAGAAACTGATAGGGAAAGAAAACAACACCATAGACTCACTGAACTAGAATTCCTGAAATGTAGCTGCAACTGCCCCTATTTTAACAATAAGAGAACATAAGATACAAGCCTTCTCCACAAAATTCCAACCCTTCTCTCTGAATGAGAAATGATACATATAGACTCAATTGTACCAGTTCCCTACCTTCAGGAGTCATTTTCCTAGGTGGTGGAACTGTTTCTAAGATTCTCTCAACCAAAAGGTGAGAGTTAGAAGGTTAAATACAAACACTTATTTTAGACTTTGTTTTGGATTTTTCTACCTTAATGAGGCCTAATAAACCATAAAAAAAACCTATCATGTCTATTTATTCATGACATCATTTCTAGGGACATGACTGATAAATCATTCCTGGGAGTTATTTTAGAGATTTCAAGAAAACAGGTTCTGTAGTTGACAATTTCCAATATCTAAAGATAGGTTGATTTACAAATTTCATCAAGTTTAAGGTGGGAAAAAATTCTGGATCCTAAAATACATACTAGGTCAAATCCTGACCCAAATCCACCTTTTATTGTTGAAGACCCAGAAAAACTACTCAGAAAAGTCAAGTTACCCATCTCTAAAAGTGCAGTTTGAAAAATAAAAAAGGACAACTTCTTTGCCTAAAAATCTATTTGCTTTTGACCAGCTTCCTTTTGATATTCAATTAGAATTGTCTCTTTCAAGGTAAAAATCTAAGTCTTGCATTTCTGAAGTGATATTTGAACCTCTTCAATTTGAATATCATTCCCATTCTTCAGAATCTCTATCTGCTAAAGTTGATCATGAGTTGTGGTTGAATTTTGAAAAACTTCAAAGTCTTGCTGACCAGCTCCAAATCACTACTGAAAAAGAATATATTCAATATCAACTTGAATACTTAACTATTGTTTCATCCTCTACTACACCTCCAAATACATATACTACATCTCCAAATACCTCAGCTACCTCATCCCTTCTTCCACCACCTCCCTTAGTGTCATCATCTTTACTTACACAACCCATTGTAGTACCTCCACCACCTTTGGCAATCATGGCATGATTTGCACCTCTTATTCCTCCTGCTCAACTTGCTGCTCTACCTCAGAAATATGGTCAAAGACTCCCTCTATTTGATGGAAGCTTAGAAATGGGCTCCCAACATCATTTTGATAAATTGATAGATTTTATCGATCTAGAATAAATTGATGAAGATGATGCTAAGATGAGAATAATAGCTCAGAGTTTTTTCCAGAAATGTGAAGAAATGGTTTCACAATTTTGTTTCTAATTCTATCAATAATTCTCAGAGACATAGAATTGTTCTTAGCACATTGGCAAGAAAATAAAAATCCACTACAAATTTTGGTTGAGTACAATTCTATGAAAAGGAATCAAAATGAGACAGTCCAAGAGTTCACAACAAGGTTCAATATGGTGTATAATTCCATCCCTGATGATATGAAACCTCCTCCTAGTTTTTCACTTCTCCACTATCCTTATGCTTTCGACCTAGACATGGCATATCAACTTAGGGAGAGGGACCCTACAACTCTTTAAGAAATGCAGTGAAATGCAGTAAGTGTCAAAGCTAATCTACTCATCAAGAAATCTAAATCAAAACCTAAGAGGTCTGAGAAGAAAGTTTTTTTTAAAGAAGAGCCCTCATCATCTTCAGATGTAAAGCTTGACACTATGATCAAAACCATGGAAATAATGATGGAAAGAATGTCCATAACAGATCGACGAGCAGAGCCTTCAGCAAGGAATATGAACTTTCATGGCCAGTAGCAACAACAGTTTAGAAATAGACAGAAAGAGAAACGAAATCAAGATCCTCAAGGACAAGTAAGAGCTGCCTTTCAGAAAAATTATACCGAAGGGCAAGAAGAAGATGAAGAAGATATTGTAGAAGCTAATCATTTCTTTGAAGAACATGAGTTACCTACCTTTTTAACAGAAGAAGATCAGTTTTCTAAGAATATATTATACCAAATTATTAGAAGCTTGTACTTGCAAGTGATGATCTATGGGCTGTGTAAACTGAAGAATACCAAAGAGGATATCATAATGCTCTTAATCATTTGCAAAAAAAATATAACTTAAGGAACATAAATGTACCTGTCAATTGAACTAGAAGAGGCAAAAAGCACAGAAAGACAGACAAAGCAAAGAATCAGCTCCCACAAATCATAATAAAGAAAAAGAGATTGTCATACTGAGCCAGGATAAAACCAATGAGGCCTCTACCAAAAATGTCAGAAAAGATAAGGAGTTTCAAAGTGAAAGTCATAAGAAGGAATCTCAAGTTAAATGGTAGATTGAAAAGAAGGACATCACTGCAAAAGAGGTAGAAAATAAATCTAATTTATTTAGTTTGGAAAATGAAATTTCTATGTTGAAAGTTTCAATTCCTCTCACTGAATTAGTGATGAATGATAAGTATAAGTTTCAGATTGTAAAAATGCTTAAGGTTGACCAAATGTTAGATACAGTAAATGTGGCTGATGATGAGCCAACAATTCTTTTTGGTCCAGCCTTAGAAGGAAGTATTGTAGATAGTGAAATCCCACCTTTTTATCTTAGTTTCAAACTTCATGACTTTATCCTCCATAACACCATGCTAGACTCCGGTGCCTCACATAATCTTATGCCCAAAGTCATCATGGAAAAATTAGGATTGAGTATCACTCGACCTTATCATGACCTCTACTCTTTTGATTATGGTAGAGTGAAATGTCTTGGCCTCATTAAAGATTTAGTAGTGTCCTTGGACCAAATTCCATCCAAGAATGTGCTAATGGATGTAGTGGTCGTTGATATTCCTCCTCAATTTGGTATGTTTCTTTCAAGGTCTTGTGGAGAAAAATTAAAAGGCACTTTATAGCTTGACTTTTCATATGCTACTATCCCAATATTTGGGCAACTCAGAAAACCCTATCGAGAAAAGAAGATGAAATTCATGATTAGTAGCAAGGAAAAACCAATAAATCATCCTATACATGTTGTACATACTGATCTTGATTCTTTCATTTTGTATAGTGATATGAATTCAGTCGATGATGAAAGTCAACTTGTAGAAATTTCAGAAGTTTCAGACGTTATAACCAATGTGTAGAAAGTTATGATTGTTGAAGGAAAAGAGATGAATGAAGAGTGTTTGCAGCCAGTAAATCCTCTTGAAAAGATTGTTGAGATAGTGCAAAAAACAGAGTGTCTTAAGATAGCCAACTATCTTCAAAAAGATCAAACAGTTCAGCCTTCAGAAATTCTTTTTCCGGATGAATAAAATGGTCTTTGGACCATGGAGTTTGATGGTACATTGGGAAAAGAAATTGGGATTGGTGTTTGGATTGATGGTCCATTACATCATTCATGTAAAATTCCACGCAATGTAAGAATGAGTTCTTACAAGTTAGCTTTTGACTGCTCAAGCAATGAAGCAGAGTATGAGGCATTGATTGTTGGCCTCAATATTTTGAAGAAGTTGGGAGCAAAGAAAATTTATGTTTATGGTGACTCCGAGTTGGTAATAAAACAAGTAAAAGGAGAATACCAGGCCAAGCATCTAAGAATGAGAGCTTATCACAATGCTATGCTTGACATCTTCAAAACTTTTGCAGGATATACTTTGTCTCTTATTCCTAGAACTCAGAATGTTATAGCTGACTCTCTTGCAACTGTAGCTAGTATGGTGAAGATTCCCATTCACTCCAATCAGAAGTATTCTATCCATGTTAAACATCACCCAAATGTTCCTAATAAAATGAGATTTTGGTAGGTGTTTTAGGATGACAAACAAATCAACACTTTTTTACAAATGGAAGGTGAATTCCAAAATTCCCGCATCAATGATACATCCAATATGAATGATCGAGAGATTCAATCAACCGAGATTGAAATATTACATTTGAAGGAGAACAACATTCTAAAAGGTATTGTACCTTTGGAAGAGTTGTTTGATTGTGACGATGTTGCCAAAAATCCCACCATGGTCCCCACAGAGAAAGGTGTTGAAGAGTAAACATTGGTGCAATTGACAAGCCTAAGATGGTCAAACTGTCAAAGTCCTTATCTCCTGAAATTAAAAGTAAGTACATAGCTTTAATGACAGAATTTTTTGATGTATTTGCTTGGGACTATTCAGATATGAAAGTTTATGAGAAGAATATCATTCAGCACAATATTCCGGTCAAGCCTGATCAAAATCCATTTAGCTAGAAATTGAGAAGGATTAATCCTAAGCTACTACCATCGATTGAAAAAGAGGTAAATAGGCTTTATAAGTCTGGTATCATAGTTCCTATTTTATTTTCTAAATGGATGTCTAATCTAGTGCCAGTAAGAAAGAAGACCGATTAGATTCATCTTTGCATTGATTTCAAAAATTTAAACAAAGTGTCTTTGAAAGATAATTATCCCTTGTCAAAGATGGATCATATACTTCAGAGGGTAGTTGGGCCTTCCAGGATGTCATTGCTAGATGAATATTCTAGGTACAATAAGATTTTAGTGCATAAAGATGATCAACTGAAAACAACCTTCACAACACCATGGGGTACATTCATGTATGCCGAGATGCCATTTGGATTAAAGAATGCAGGAGCGACTTTTCAGCAGGCTATGGACATATCTTTCGCTAATGAAAAGGATATATTTCTAGTTATATAGTTAGATGATCTCATAGCTTTTTCCAAGTCTGATGAAGATCATTTACACCATTTAAGAATTGTTTTTCAGAATTGCATAAAATTTGGTATTTCACTTAATCCAAAGAAGAGCCTATTTGCCATGGAAGGAGGTAAGCTGCCATGACACATTATCTCCAAGGATGGCATTCACATTGATCCTACAAGAGTTCAAGCCATTCAACAATTATATTTCCCAAGGAACAAGAAAGAAATTCAGTATTTTAATGGGAAAATCAATTTTTTGAGAAGATTCATCCCTAACCTCGATGAACATTTAAAAGAGATGAAAAACATGCTGAAAAAGGATAGTGAGGTAAAAAGGTCTTTAGAGGCTAAAAAATCTTTCCATGTAGTGAAATTTGCATTATCTACAACTCCTATTCTAATTAGTCCAGATTATACTTCAGATTTTATCATTTTTTCATTTTCATCTGAGCATACATTAGCAACAGTCCTAATGCAAAAGAAAGATCAGAAAAATGAGAAGCCTATAACATTCTTCAGTAGCACAATAAGAGATGCAACATCAAGATACAACATAATTGAAAAGTAGGCTTTGGCATTGGTGAAAGCTCTCAAATATTTTCGAGTTTATATTCTGCATTCTAACACCATTGCTTATGTTCCCACAACAACAGTAAAATAAATTCTTGTGCAAACAGATCTTGATGGAAGAAGGGGGAAATGGATTGAAGCCATGCTAGAGTATGATTTGGAGATAAATACTACAAATATCATCAAGGGACAAGGTTTGGCTAAGCTTATGGCTAAATCTAATTTGCATACACTAGATATCAATTTGATTGTAGCACATTCTAAAGAAGAAGAAAAAGACTCATACTTATAGGTGTCCAATATGTTCATTTCATCTCCATGGTATTCCAACATTGTTTATGTATTGTAGCATTTAAATCCTCTACTAGAAGTTCCCAAAGGTAAAACTAGATATTTAAAGTTGAAAGATTCAAAGTATTGTGTTCTATATGGTGTTTTGTGCTGGAAAGACTCTGGTGGTGTGTTTCTGAACTGTTTAGTAGAAAATGAAGAAAAGGATGTAATGAAATATTTTCACAAAGGAGATTGTGGTGGCCATCACTTCTAGAAGACTACAACAAATAAAATTTTGAGAGCTAGTTTCTATTGGCCCACTCTTTTTTCTGATGTATGTAAAACAATGATAAGCTGTCGTGAATGTCATATTTTACAAGGAAAAAGAAAACTTTTACCATTACCCTTGCAACCCATTTCAATCACAACTCCTTTCTACCAATGGGGCCTTGACTTCATTGGCGAGATCCATCCTTCATCATCAGCACAACACAAATGGATCTTGACAGCTGCAAACTACTTTACAAAATGGATTGAGGCAATTCCAACTAGGCAAGCTACTGATTCTGTTATCATTCAATTTATTGAATATAATATCTTGTCTAGATTTGGTTGCCAGCAAAAAATAATCACTGATAATTTTTCTACTTTCAAGTCAAAAAGGATGGTGGATTTTTGTGCTAAGTACCATATTGTATTGGGACGTTCCACTACTTATCATCCACAAGGGAATGTTCTGGTTGAATCTTCTAACAAATCTTTAATCAACAACAACAAAAAAGTTTTAGAAGTGAACAAGAAGAACTCGCACAAAAAGCTCATTAATGCTTTATGGGCAGATAGAGTCAGTACTAAGAAATAAATAGGTATGTATCCTTTTAAGTTGGTGTACGGGATTGACACAATTTTTCCTTCATCTCTTGTTGTCTCGGTCAAAAAAATGTAGGAATTGGATAGCGAAGCCAATGATATGCAATGAAGGATAAACCAGATGATCCATCTACAACAAATTAGAGAGGTGGTTTTTCAAAGCACCTCTAAACTTCAAGAAAGAATAAAAAAGATCTATGATCGCATGGCAAAGGAAGACAATTTCAATTTAGGAGATGTGGTTCTTCATTGGGATGCTAGAAATGAAGAAAAGGGAAAACATGGCAAAGTTGAAAATTTGTGGAAGGGACCATACAAAATTTCATATTTCAAAGGAAAGAATGCTTTTCTATTGGAGGAAATGAATGGAGAAGATTACTCAGGAGGAGCGATCAATGGTAGTCTTCTCAAGCACTACCATGTTTGAAACAATTTCTGCAAATTCTCACCACCATTGTACATATAGGTTTGTTTTTATGTTCCAGTATCTAAGTGGCTACCATAGGAGTTTGAAGCCTGAGGAGAAGGCCATAAGGCTTCTTTGGTCAGCAACTACTTTTATAGTCTTGTCATGTTAAATAGTCAGTCAATTTTTAGTTATAGTTTAGTTTTGTACATTTTGACTCCATTGCCCAATGAATAAGGCTACTTGGTCTACGATGTTCTTAACACCTCCCAGGAGCTACCATCCCCAACTGGAGCCAATTTTAGTGTCAGTCTTGTTTGCCTTTCACCAGTGATCAAATATTATTTTATCAAGTCTTTCAGGGGTCTCAAGGTCAAATTTTATCATGTCACTAGATTTTCAGAGTAAAATTTGGTCATTGGCTAGTTTGTCTAGGAATGTCTCCATTCTTTTGGAAAAAACACACATGCTGGTTGCCTACTTCACTTAGATGAAGGGATTATAATAAAAAGGATGTTTTCATTATATCAGTCATCATCGTTACCATTACACTCAGTCTCATGTCTTTATTAAGTCAGTAGGGTTTCAAGGTCTATCCTCATTCCATGCATAAATCCAACATTAAATGAGTTGTGATAAGCAGCTCTTTGCATAAGTTTTATGAATCCTCATAAGTTCTTCATGGTTGCAATCTCAAGGTTCTAGAAGAAGAAGTCTCACTGTTCAAAAAGATAAAGAGAAAATCAGGTTTCAACTCTCCAAAGTGGCTTAGTTTTAAAGGTGAAAAATCAGGTTTTGGAAAGGTATGTGGGGCCCATTTTTATTCAAAAGGGAATCCTATATTTCCTATAAAAACCCAAAAGGTCCCAAACTCATTTCATTTACTTCCTATTATCCTTTTTTGATCAAGATCTCCCCTCCATTAGTGAAAAAACATGAGTTTCTTGGGCAAATTTGGTCAAAATTTGGTGGTGATGCGTTTCTAGAGACTGCACTGCGCTTCTGAGGCCGGCATTGCACTTCTAGACACTGTGTTGTGCTTGTGCCAGAGCAGCCCGAAAATCTTCCAAACTCACCCAAATTCGATTTTGAAGCTTGAAATCTTATTTCTTGCTATCCTAAGCTTCTACACAAGTAAGTATAACTCTTTTTCTTACCTTTTTACTTTGGCAAGATGAATGCAAATGAAAGTTCTCTTCATCTAGGGTTTAGTTGAAATTTTCATGCTGCAAGCTAGTGTAATTGATGGTTTGGTTAGTTTTGATATTGAAGACATGTAAATTTTCCATCTCACACCTATGTACATGTTGAAAACACTCTTTAATTCACTAAATAACCTATCAAACATCAGATTGCCTCACCTTTACCTAAACCCTAGCTCATACCTAACATTTGAGCAGATTTCCTAGTAGCTCTATTTTTCAATTTCTACTAAACATCTCTTTCCCTCATTTCACTCCATTTAAGCATCATAATTTCCTTCAATCCCCTATTCATCTCCTAAAATTTCCCTACCATCATTTCCTTTCCTTAGACCCCTCATTTCATCATTTCACTCCTTGCTCACTAAATTTCCATTTTCCTGTTATATAGGGTTTATACCATCATGGAGGGATATTATTCACCATAAGAGAGGAAAAAACACCATAAAGGAGGCAAAATCCTCAGATATGAGCCTACCAACTGCAATGAAATCAAGTCATCACCTTTCATCAAGCAGTGTTTTGAAGATGTAAATTGTCTAGAGTTTTGCAAAAGGGTATATGAAGTAGGTTTCCATGAACAATTAACTGATTGGATTGCCACTCATCTAAAAGGGGAAAGGGCCATCATAGCAGGGGTTGAGTTTACATTTTTAGTGGTTTCCATTTCACTTGCTACAGGGATACGTGATCATGGAGAATACTAGTTTAAAGTTATGAATTTGGATCTTGAACATTACAGGTCTTTCTTGAAATTACCCTACAAGGAGACCCATACACACATCATCCCATTTAGGTATATGTTGGGGAAGTATGCACCATTAATGAAGGTTTTCATGAAGTTTTTCACCTGTGAGGGAAGGTTTTCTAGATTGTATTCATATCACATCCGACTTCTAATGCACTTCACAACTAAAAAACCTCTCAACATGTGTAATTATCTATGTAGAAGCCTTGTTAAAATGTCTGAGAAGGTATAGGTGAAAGACAAAGAAAACTATCCTAGTATTTTTAATCGTAGCTTGATAAATATTGTAGCTCTGCATCAGCTTGTAGAGAAGAACATGACATGGGATTTATTCATAGAAACAACTTTGCAATGACATGAAACTATTGTTTCACTTCAACATCAAAACATACCAACACGACATATGGAGGTAGGATCATTAGGCTTGTCAGTGGAGGTTCCTAAGGCACCTAGACCTGAGGTGACTAGAATGTATCAAAGAGGAAAAAGGCTTGTGTTTACTTCTTAGGTTGAGAAAATGGCCAAGCCTTCTACATCAGCAAAACATGGATCACATGTACAAGATGAAGGCCTAATTGAGCATGATTTTTAATTGGTGGACTTAGAAGCAGCAAATGAGCCTTAAAACATGCAACATATTATCAAAGAGAAGGCTTCTTATATCAAATAAATCATGGAAAACATGGCAAGAGCAAGGTTTGTTATCTCATTCCTTGAACAAGAAAACAATCAACTTAAAGCTAGACAACTCATCATGGAGAAAGAGAAAACTAAATTGTTGCAGCAAGCAGGCAAAGGCAAAGTAGTGTTGGAGCCTAGTGAACCTGAGGAAACTAAAAAGAAAGTTAGGGAAAAGAGGCCAAGGACCAAGGGACTCAAAAAGGCATTGAAGGAGGAGAAAGGACACAATTTGCTAGATGAAGACCTAGACATGGAGGACAAAATTGCCTTGGAGATCAATGAGAACATAGAGTATTGGCTAGATAAGGTCAATGAACACTTGGAAAATATTCTTGACAAAGCAAAGAAATATAACCAACTACTAAGGCACATGACACATCATTATCAAACCAGAAACATGATACGTAACATCAAGCTCAGGCAGTTGAAAAACAAGCTAATGGAAACCCTAAAGGACAAATCTGAGAGTGATAACTCGGAGATGTTTGTTGAAGAATCCATGAGGGCTTGACATACATCATTTTTCATCTCTTGACCAATTTTAAAGGATTTCTGAGCCTTTTTGGTTTTTTGACTATTTTGGTGCCAAATTTAGAAAATTAGCTAGCGCTGCGCTTTTTTCTTAGGCCTCCAAATGACAAATGGTTTGAATTTTTGGAAAACTCGTGGCCTCCTCTCAAAACCCATTTCATCATATTTCTTAGAGAGGGATCAAATTTTGAGAAAAAGGAGAAAAAGGGGTCAAAAATCAACATTCTGCCCCTCTTTTTGATAGGAATTGCGCTTCTGGAGACACCTTGGGAGACTGAGTTTTTGAAGGTCCCATGGGTCATTTTAAAAAATTCAAGGTTTTTGGAAGTTAGATAGGCAAGGCTAGTTGAACGTTCTCTCAGATCTCAATTTGGACTTCAAGAAGGCACCTTAAAGTGGCCTCAAAGTTGACGTGTTGCAGTTTTACAAATTTCTGAGTTTTTATTTTAAATTTCACTGTGTATTTTCCTAGTTTTCAGTTTGACTTGGTGAAAGTCAAAACTCATGATGTAATTGAAGTTAGTTTGAGGTTACTTGACGTAATCATGAATAAATAGACATGATAGGTTGTTTTTATGGCTTATTAGGCCTCATTAAGGAAGAAAAATCCAAAACAATGTCTAAAAGAAGTGTTTGTATTTGATCTTCTCACTCTCCCCTGTTGGTTGAGAGAATCTTGGAAACAGTTCCATCACCTAGGAATTTGACTCCTAAAGGTGGGGAAGTGGTTCAATTGAGTCTATATGTATCATTTCTCATTCAGAGAGAAGGGTTTTACTTTTTTGGAGAAGGATTGTATCTTATGTTCTGTTACAACTAATACATGAGCAGTTGCAGCTACATTTTAGGAATTCTGGTTCAGTGAGTCCATGGTGCTGTTTTCTTTTCCTATCAGTTTCTAATGGATAAATCATCTCTCTTTACATTATTTATCTTATTCCTATGAATTTCCTTGCAATTATATATACATAAATCTTGAATTTAAGCTCTGTTTATGTGGAAATCATACTTGTGTTTCTTTTCTTCTAAAACTAATGAATTCATGCTTTCACATGCTCATTAGGTTCTCTTAAACTCACAAATATATACTACATTGACAAACACTCTAAGTGCAACATAACACACTGATATCTAGCTCCTTTTTATACTTGTCACTGCATACTTGAAGCACTGACCTAATTACTTGCTCCAAACCCTACTCCAACAAACAAAAAACCCTAAATTTACAAATGCTCAAAACAAAACTTCCATATCTAGCCTAAAACCTTTTTCTTTACAGTTATTCATTGAAAAATCCTTAGAGGGATCCCTCTCTAGTTCAGTAGGGCTAGTTACTGAGCTGAAAGTGGTTCAAGGTTACCTCTTTCGATCTCCTCCGCAGCCTAGGAAATTGTAGAGGATAACAGGTGACATAGATGCAGATGTCATAGATATGGCTAAATCCGCTAAAACGATATTTTTTAGTCCATAAAATTTCCAATAGGGAAAAGATTACTTTTGCACTGCTCAAAGTTTAGCCCCACGTCAAGGACTAGTGGGAAACCTACTGTGAGTAGAGGGACGAGAAGGAATCCTCACTATTTTCAGCTACACCCACTTGGAGTTGTTTCCAAGACGCCATCAAGGAACAATATTTCCCTACAAGGAGTTATGAATATAAGTACATAAAATGGACCACAATACACATGAAAGGGACCAAGACATGTCAAAGTTCACAATATTTTTCATACCCTACGCACGAAGTTGGGTATCAAGGACTCTAAGTGACATCTGGTACTCAAGCATCATGGTTATCTACATAGCTAAATCTAGGTAGAAATGGAGTTCCAAGACATATCCTTGCTTGGTGTAGTGATGAGCACTAGTATTGCAGCAAGAATGCTGCGACTCTTGGAGCTACCAGCTTTACTTTATCAACACGGGGTTCGTACAAACTTGGAGGTGACAATGTTGTATACACAAGTAAAAGTGATGGTTCTGCCTTTTGTCATTGTTCAACTAGCGAGAGACCACTAGGGTTTTCAATCCAGGCTTCTATGGATTTAGAAGAAGCTTGATTTCTGATGAAAGAAAGAGAAATCTACTCTAGGAGAAAGCTTGTCTATTGCAAATAAGGAAAATGACTAAAATACTATGCTAAAAACACACCATTCTCTAACTAACTACTGAGAAACTAGGCTTTACAAGAATGTCAAGCCAACATGTATGAAATGCTACTATCTAAAGAATGGAAATTCAAGACGTCAAACATCACTACTGTGCATGTAAAGGATTGAAATAAATATGTTTTGTTCTTTTTATTCTTTTTCTAGAAAATCAAGTGTCAACCCTAATCTATTTTGGTGATGTGGCAGGTGGCTTAGTGATGCTAATGGATGGTTGGCAGGTTTAGGATGTGGTTGGAAGGTTTGGGAGACCCTTGGGTGACCTGCTATGGCTTCCTAGAAGTTTTCCCTCAATTCAGCCTCAAAACAGGCCACTATAGGAAAACCCACAGGATGTTCTAGAAACCTATAGGATTCCTTGTATTTCTACAGGATACAACCGAGAGAAAAATGATGGTTGTTGGAGCTGATGGAAGGCTTAGGGAAGGTGGTGGATGGGTGGAATGGAGTGAGAAAATGCCTAGGATCAATCAAAACTCAAAACCAAGGTTAGGAGATGGTTGGATTCGCTCAACATGCTTGGAGAAATATATATGTAAAATGATGAGATTGGTGAAGATCTTGGTGAAAGAAAGGAACGATTATGAATGGGTGAAGTTGGAAGGTGGTTTCCTGCTATGAGATCCCTTTAGATTTCTAAAGCATCTACTCTACATCAAACATTTATAATTTCCAAAAAGTCGTGTAAACAAGAAGAATTCTAACAAGATAGAAAAGCAAAATTTAATGAACTAGCTGTCTACTTCATGCATGAGGAAAATTTCTAGATAAAATGGAATCATGGATGATATCTATTATAAGAATAAATATGGAAGAGATGGTATTTAAATCCTACACTTGCAAAAATGATCAAATGCTGGTTCAAGTACAGTGAACTCTAAATCTTATGAGAAAATGGAAATATGTCTTTTTGGGGCTGCACAAGGGTCTTTTCCTCAAATCATGATCCCTTAGGGAAGAGGTGAGGCCAAGACACCTACTATCATCTTTGTGGTGCTCCTTTTATCCCTTCTAACCTACTACTAAAGTAAAGCACAAATGGAAGCAAACTAGTAAACAACTAATCAAATCCAAAATACTTGCAATGAAATACTTCTATAGATAATTTAACCATGAATCTATGAAACTAATCCAAGCATATAGATACAAGAAGAGGAGCCTTTGCTGCTAGGGTTGGGCCCTAACCCGAGAGCTTCAATCCTCTAAGTTAACTTAGTTTTGGACCAAGTAAAAGCTCATTTTCATTATCAAAACAGAAAATTACATCAATGACTTCCACAAGTCTGGAGCTCGAAAAGAACTAATGTTTTTACAACAAAAATTTGAATCCTAGAGGCTCTAGGCCTCTCTACTTATACAACTGAAGTGTCCAACGAATTCCTTAAATCTAGGGAGGCTCAGCTCCCAAACTTGTGATGAACTAACTCTTTGTCTATCACTTGCTCAGCTGCCTTTTGATCTTCATGACTTGGCCACTCCGAGCTGGTGTGATTAATGGAGGAATATTCAAATGGGGGAGGAGTAAATGAGGAGGATTTACCTCCTACAATATCTCTCCCTTGACCCATTCAAGTTTCAAACCTTAGTCTTGCCAAAATTCCTTGATTTTCTCTTCCAAACTTGCATTCAATGCATATTAGTCCACTAGGCATAGTATCTCACTTTAACTCATCCCATTAAACAGAATATAATCAAAACATGTAATAAGTTGTGAGAAGAGTTGATTTGACTAAGATAGGAGGTGAATTAAGGCCCATATAATTACCCAACGATGAGGCTCATCATCACCCCCCTACTAGAAGTGTTTCTCATCCTCTGAGCAACTCAATCAATATCCATGTCTTTCATAGCTCTGGTGGCCTCCCTAACATCCCATGCCTCTGCTGTGGTTTCCTCTTCTTTTTGCATAGATTCTTGCCTTCTTTTCTACCTCCTCCCATTGCCTTCTTTCTTCCTCTTCCTTCCTTCCTTCTAACATCCCTAGGAGTAGTGGGGGACTGAGTCTTAGGCCAATCCAATTGACTTTGTGCCTTTGAATGGATTGCTTGTACATGGGTGTCCTGTTCAGTGCTTCTCTCATCCTTTAAGGAGAGTTGTACTCTCTAATGTTCAAATTGTATGGCAATGTATTCAGTCTCCTCAGGCAAGAATGCATGTTGTCATCCCCTAATAATTTGAACATGTCCTCAAAATGTATAATTTCTTTCTCTTGGGTAGCAAGATACCTGGGTGCAAGTTGAGGATCATTTGAAATTAAATTATGTGTATTGATGAGTTCCATTGGATCGGACTGCTCAACTCTGATCATAAGAGGCTCTGGTCGTTCTCTTGCCAATATCTTCTTTATTACTGCAGCCCTTGCTTCCTCATGGTTCATGATGCCAAAGCTATCAATTGTAAATCCCTTAGCTTTGCATTAGGGTCCCATACATTCATGTATGTCAAGGCCATGTTATGCAAATAAAAATCATACATCTTGGCCCTATCTTCCAATTTGCTTTGATCACAAAGATCAATGAATTGTCTATAATCCTGGAATGGCATAGTGCCTCTCTATGCTAGGGTATTGATTTGGAACTGGAGCCACTGTTCCTTAAGGTATAGTGCATAGGACTTAGCTGGAATCCTGCACTGGATTGCTTCCAAAGAGAGACTGGCCATGGATGCCCATTTATTCTCTCTTTCTTGCAACTGTCCTTTCAACCATACATTTTTTTGCCTCTAACTGATTTTTCATGATGGCATCTCTGTCTCTCAAGATACTTAGTTCTTTGCCCATCTCTTTGAGCTTCTCCTCCATGTGACCAATGTCCTCCACTCCCTTGAACTTGGAAATCTGCATCCATCTATGAGTTCTGTCTCTCTCTTTCTCAAGCTCAAAGAATAATGGAATGGAAATTTTTTTTGGAATGACCCTTCCCCCCTCAATAAATCTGTAATAGGAGTGAAGGTTAGGTTGAGGACTAGGTTCCTCTAGCTTTGGGTCCTCTCTCTTTGTTTCTGGCTGCTTACTTCTTTCCTCAACCAATTTTTGAGTTTCTTGTAGGTTTAATAGAGTTTCCTGTAGGACTACCTATGCTTCCTATAGGTCCTTCTATGTATCCTGTAGGATGCCTTTTCCTTTGGATGAGGTAGACCTGGTTACAGGCCTGCTCATATAAGTGATAGGAGACTTAGGGGAGGTTTGTGCCGAGGATCCTTCTTCTTGATTTTTTATAGGAGGAGCCATCTTCTCCTACTGTTTAGGTGAGTCCTCAATAACAATGGGAACCTTGGTTGGAGTTTGAGGTTTTCCCAACCTTATCCCTATGCTTTTCCTTGTTTTGAAGTATAAGGGGGTCTGCCTCTATCTTTTTCCTTTTTGTTTGATAGGGGTGCTAAGGGTAGTGAGGGAAAATGCTACCTCTCTCTTTGTGGGTTCTGGAGACACCCTAGGTGACTCCTCCTTGTATTTTTCCTCGTCTTTTCCATTTCCCTTTTCACCTATGTTTTTCCCCTCTTTTTCTCCTTCTAGATCCTCATCTTGTTTATTAATTTCCTCCTTGACAGCTTCCTCTATTTCTTCACACCTTCTTTCACTTTCTCCTCTTCTTCCTCCTCATCTATCTTATCTTCATCCCTCTCTGCTTATTCTTCATCTGTTTCAGTTTCTTCCTCATCCTTTTCACTGATAGTAGTACTAATGTCATATGTGAGGGCTTGATATCCTCCAATGTTTGCATGTCTCTGAAAATTTCCCATTGGATAGGAATTCTGAGGTTGTGGAGGGCATCTTCTATGATGATTCTAATTAACCCATGGCGGGCTAACTGTTGGTGGTTTCCCTCCTGCACCTTTATGCTTGTATATATCAGTGATTGCAGAAGTAAGTAAGGTATGTTGAGCCTATGGTGAGGAGGTGTTTTTTCTCCAAACCTCAATTCTTCAAGAATCCTAAAGTGATATCCATAAACCATACTCTACCTACCTTCACATGATATGTAGTTAATAAGGTGGTAGCTTACCTCATTCCAGGTGTATGTTAGGCTTTTTGTCCTTACTCCATTCTTTTCCTCAATGGGATATTCTCCCTCTAAAAAGAATTTCTTCTTGGGAATATGGCTATCTCCCTTATCTTCCTTTCTCTAAGGCACTCCTAGGGGAAGTGTAGTAATTCTTCTTTTGAGTTCAGGGGTGAGTTGTATGGAGAGGCCTCTCACCACAAAAGTGGCATGGGATCTGGTCAGTGGAATGAGGGAGAGATAAAACTCTTGGTCCACTTCATCATCATACCCCCTTAATTTCTCAAAGTACCCCATCCAATTATGCCTCATGAAGATTTCTAACAAAGGAGGGTGTTGGTGGATTCTCACAGTGTTAATAGGATCCCTTATATTAAACCCCCTTGTCATTTTGGCTGGTGAATTTTGAGGAGTAGAGATGGTTAGTACAAATTTTAATGCAGAAGTAAATGGGATTGAAATAATTGTGGGGAAAATTCCCTTACACAACTGCCAAATTCACTTAAACTAGGAGATTTTTCTGTTCAATTCACTTGGAAAAAGGGAAGTAAATATAGAGCCTACCTCCTCATGGTGTTTGTTGTAGCCAACATCTGTGTATACCCTTCTGAAACTGCTCTCGGCCAATCCTGTAGATTGTATGACTGTATCCTGTAGGATTCCTGTGTGATCCTACAGAATTTCCTGTGTAATCTTGTAGCAAGTCCTGTGCAGGAGAAATATGGAATTTTTCTCTTTTGTAGGTTGCCTGGGTATGAGAGAGACTTTGCTAGGGTGAGCCTCGAGGAGATGAATGTATGAGTGCATGGGGATAACCGATTATTTCTTCTTATGGTTGAGTTGAGTGAGGTTATGTGCTGGCAGCTGAGGTACGTTTTCTATTTTTGGATCGTTGGTCCCCACTAACACCTCGGCATTCCCCTCTCCTCGTAATTGACTCCCACTTTATGCATCCGTAGCCTTAACTGATTTTGTCCTTCTCCTCTTTTTTTTTTTGACTTTACTACTGCCATGTGTGGGAGGACCAACTGTTTTGTCTTTGTCGACTGAACGAAGGTGGCCAAGTTAACTGGCCACCTTTTGCTTAAAAACCAACTCACGCACAACCTTTACATATTTTTACTACATAATGAAAATGAGAGAGTGAAGCGAGATACTTACCTGTGGTACTAATACCTTGTTGCAGTTTGTTGAAGACATGTTGTGCTTGTTGTGTGTTGGCTGCATGTTATTTTTCCTTCCTTTTTTTATTGCCCTCTGATGATTCCCTTGATGTGCAGGTACCTGGTTTTGAAGATGATAGTGTTGTTGTTTCTCTGGAGCTTCTTCTACCCTTGGATCTTCATGCTGGAAGCTTGTTGCTACTCATGATTTTTATTCTGTGGGATAGGCTGCTACAAGATTTCCTACAGGATGTCCTGTAACTTATTCTCCCTCAGAATTTTTAATCATTTCCTCTGCTAGGATTTTGAGGATGATGACATGGATAGAGAGGAGGTCTAGGAGTAAGAATAATGAGGAATACACTCAAATGTTGTTCCCTTCTACCCTCTATTTAATTTTCCTCTGTGTTTTCTCTTGAAGACTATGAATTTTTTTTGAAAATTGATTTTTTTAATGATGAATGCAGGGGTGATCAAGGTGGAGAGAGGTATGGTAATGAAGTTGTGTTGTAGGGATGTTATTGTTTTCGACATCGCAAGTCATTTTCTCACCCTAGGGTTACTTCCTGTAATATTCCCGAGCCACTGTATTCCTACATGATCATCCTATAGGTTTTCATGGGATCCTCTAGAAAACATAGTCCCCTTGTAAACTAAAGCAAATGAGAAAAAAAAATGAAAGAAATGGCGGAGTGATGAGTGATGATGGGTGAAAAAATAAAAATGCGAGTGAAATAGGTTCCTTTTTTATTCTCCTTTGTTCTCTGATTTCCCTCATGCTGACTTGCAAACATAAATTTTTCATGTTTTTTCTCTTTCTTTATATATATATATATATTTTTTAAACAACTTGTCTGCCTCTAAGAGGTTTTCATACTAGTTGTTTTCCCTCGTCTCCTGAAGAGAGGTTTTCACCCAAAGATCTTTGAATTTCCTTTTTTTTCTTTTCTCGTTTTTTTCCTTTTTTGACACTATTGGGCTGCCCTAAGAGGTTTTCAATCCAATAGTGGGACTCAGGCACCTCATGGAGGTTTTCACCTGAGTCTCCTTATTGTCCTTTTTTTTCTCAGTGACTTGATGAGGCAGGAGCTAAAACATGCTCCACCACCATCATTGTTTTATTGATACCATCAATGAGGTATTGCTTTAACAATGGCCTCTTGTAAACTTTCAATCTATGCCCATTAACAAGTAAAGGAATGGCCTTTGCATCTATGGTTCTGATCTGCACTAAACCATTGTGATGACATCTCTATGTAACATAAGGCCCTAACCATCTTGTCATTAACTTGTCCTTAAAGTATTTATATATGGAATCATATAACAAAGGCCAATCACCTTCTTGAAATTGCTTATCCTTGATGTTCTCATCATGCCAGATCTTCCTTTGAAGTTGAGTTACCTCTGTGTGTAGAAGGGCCTGCATTCTGAATTCATCTAAACCATTCAACTGGAGCAATCTCTCTTTTGGTGCACTGTTGATATCTAGATCTACTTGGGCTGCCATCATCACTATGTTATACTCAAACTCAATGGACAACACAACCTTTTTCCCATAGACCAGCTCATAGGGTGTGAATACAGTGGTGGTCTTCCAGGTGGTATATAGGTCCAAGTGGCCTCAACTAGTCTATTTGCCCAATATTTCCTATTGCTACTAACCACTTTGGTCAAGATGTCCTCCAGCACTCTGTTGGTTACCTCCACTTGCCCATTATCTTGTGGGTGATAAGGAGTGGAGGTCCTATGCTTGATCCTCTGCTAGCTAAGCAAGTCTTCAATCATGTTGGAGGTAAATTGGTTGCCTTGATTAGTGACCTGTTCTCTAGTGTATCCAAATTTGTAAAATAGATTCTCCCTTAAGAACTCAACCACCTTCTCCTCTGTTGCTACCTTAATTGGCTTGGCTTCAACCCACTTAGTCAGATAGTCAATGCACACAAAGATACTGCTTTTGCTTGGAAGGAGGGTTAATAGGTCCAATGAAGTCCATGCCTCACTTGTCAAATGGCTCAAAAGTCACTTGAGGTTGTAGAGGCATTTCATCTCTTGGAGTAGGCTTTCCCATCCTTTGGCACCGATCACATTGACTAGTATATCTTTTCACATCCTGATGAAAAGTGGGCCAACAATACCTAACTTGTAACACTTTAAATGTTGTCCTCTTTGCTACAAAGTGACCTCCACAAGGCCCATCATGACAGGTCAGAAAGATTTCAAAGACTTCCTCCTCCCCGACACATCTTCTTAGAATTTGATTTGGGCCAAGTTTGAAGAGGTTTCCCCCAATCCAAGTGAAGGGGGAGCTCTTCCTGACAATCTTGCTTTTCTCTTTGGAGGATAGATTTTGTGAGAACTGTGCAGATACCAAATAGTTTTCTATGTCAGCAAACCATGGAGAGAGAACTGAAATGACGAATAAGTGCTCATCTGGTAGTTGATCATCAATCATTCCCTCTTCATCTACAGGCAAAGTTAATCTGGAAAAAATGTCTGCAACAACATTTTCCTTCCTAGGCTTATCAACAATAGTTAGATCAAACTACTATACTAAAAGTAACCATCTAATCATCTGGGCATTCACATCAGGTTTATTCATTAAATATTTTATTGCAGCATGGTTAGTGTGTACAAATGTTTGATAGCCTGTAATATAATGCCTACATTTGTTCAATGAATGCACAACAGGCAGGAGCACGTTTTTGGTCACTGTGTAGTTCAATTCGGCCTTTGACATATTTTACTGATAAAGGAAATGGCATAAGGAAAATTCTCATGTATCTAGCCTAGGGCTACTCCTATGGCTTTGTGTGAGGCATAAACATGAATATGAAAATGAAGGGCCCAATTTGGGCCTCGGAGAATCAATGTAATGGTTAACTTGTCCTTCAAGGTGTCCAGGGCCTCTTGACAACTTTTTGACCATACAAACTCAAAGTCTTTGGCCAATAACCCAAATAAAGGAGAAGCTAACTTGCTAAAGTATTTTATAAACCTTCGGTAGTATCCACCTAACCCTAGGAAACTTCTGACATCTCTCTGCTTTTGTGGAGGTGGGACCCTTTGGATGATAGCTATTTTGTTTGGGTCCACCTATAGTCCTTGCTGAGATATTAAATGATCTGGCACGGTCCCTGCAGTCATCAAGAATTCACATTTCTCGGGACTGAGAGATAGGTTCATTTCAATGCATTTGTGCAGAAGCTTACCTAAGTTGGATAGAACCTCCTCGAAATCACCTCCATAAGGTGTGAAATCATCCATATAGATGTCTACCGCATGATGGACTAACTCGACAAAGATACTCAGGACTACTATCTTAAAAGTGGTAGGAGCATTGCATAGGCCAAAAGGAAGGACCCTATAGGTGAAAGTACCCCAAGGACAAGTGAAGGTGGTTTTATCCTGGTCTTCCGGGCTGATTTGGATTTGATTGTACCCGTTCAATCCATCTAGGAAAGAGAAAAAAATTTCCCTGCCAGGCCATATAGCACTTTGTCAATGAAAGGTAGAGGGAAATGGTCCTTCTTTGTGGCTTTGTTTAACTCCCTGTAATCGACACAAATCCTCCAATTACCATTTTTATTTGGAACCAACACCAAAGGATAGACGCACTCACTATCCGAGATAGGGTAAATGAATCCCGCATCTAGCGTTTTTTGCAGTTCTTCTTTGACTATATCTTTAAGAGATGGATTCATCCTCCTTTGGGGTTGCTGGACTAGCTTGCAACCTTCCTTGATATAAATATGGTGAGTACACACTGAGGGGTGCACTCCCTTCATTTCTTGGTAACTCCAAGCGAAGGCATCCATATTTTCCTTTAGAATGCTGCACAACTTTCCTTCTTGGAGAAGAGAAAGAGATGGATTGATTCTCAAAGTTCTCTCGGGGCCAAATTCTATGGTTTTGACACGGATAGGGTTGGAATTGGCTAAGCATAGATCAATTTTATGGTTGTTTTGGGTTTCCTTTACTACTTCTTCTAAGGACAATGTACTGGGAGTTGGACTTTGGAGTATGCGTTCGATCAAATCATCTTCATCCTGCTGTCCCCCTCCCAAGGTTGTTTCTCAAGTATAGATTTGGGTAGAATAAACTTCATCTTCCTCCTCCTCTTCCAGCCACAAAGGTAAGTCATGTTCTAGAGATGGTTGATCAGGAGGGTATAGGATTAACTGCTTGGACATATGCCCATTCTCGATGGTCATATTTCTAGCTCTGCAGCTAATGTAAGCATTGTCAATGGCTAATCAGGGCCTCCCAAGGATAAGAGTGTAACTAGTAAGCTTAGCCTTAGGCTGGAAAACTAGGAAATGTGCAGGGTATTCCCAAGAATCAATGGAGACCATCACATCCTCCACAATCCCCTCAGGGGTCACTGTGGAGCAGTTTACAGGTTGTAGAACTATTGTGGTCTTCCTCAATGAACCTTGGAGGTTGATCTTGAGCATGGTGTCCTTGGTCATCACATTAATGGCAGCCCCGAGATCGATAAAAGTGTGTGGGACAATGGTGCCATTGATGTGCACATCTACTAAGTCAGACAGTTTTCCAATGACATTAATGGTAGGGGCATCTCTTTTTCACCTCCCTGGATGCTTGAAGTAATTTTCCTTAATCAACTTGTTGTAAATAGGTACATCCTTAATAGCTTGGATAAGTGAAATTTTGACACATAGGTTTTTCAATTCTCCCAAAAGTTCAGTCTCTTCTGGGGTAGGCTGGAGTGTTTGGGTTAATCTCTTAGGAAAGGGTGGTGGATTTACTTTAAGCACACTTTCCTCTCTTTCTTCCTCAACCTCCCTAGGTGGAGGTAGAGGTTGGTTGTCCAGGAGTACTCTCCCATATCTCAGGTTGATTTCCTGAATCTCCACAGCATAAGCTGGATATGGTGTCTCTCCACTGTATACTTGATGTTCATGTCTATTGTTCAGGTTCGAATTTGGTTGGGTAGGCATATGGGGTTGTTTAGGTGGAGAAGAATGCAAAAACTATGGTTGGGCAGGTGGTGAAGGCAATAAAGCTGCAACATTGTTGTATTGGGGTCTCCACCCCTTGGGAAGTGCATTCCACTGACGTTGTGGCATAGCATATGGTTGAAATGATTCGCTGGTTGGGTGGGAATGATACTGAGGTGCAAAGGACCAAGGAGGAGGTGTAGACAAGGAAGGATGAGCAGGGGGTCCCCAAGAAGGTATGGATGTGGTCTGGTTGGGGTTTTAATATGCATGGGATGATCCTTGCATGCCCTGCTGGTATGGCCTAGGCCCATGAGGTCTCCTTTGGTCTATGTAGCAGAGTTACTCAGTGACCCCTTTAGCTTCTTAATATACAACTTTGAGTCTAGGTAAAGAGGGGAACTTGTTTGTGGAGTGGTTTTCTTCACAGATTGAGAAAATTTCAATATAATTCAATGGAAAATCGTTCCTAAGGTTCCTCCTGGTGCATATAGGACAAAAAATGGGGAAGGCTCTCTTTGCTTCCTCCTACTTTCTCTTAATGTGCATAGTGTCCATTTGTAGGGAAAGGGTTTGCAACATCTCACTTTTGAAATCCTCCAACATATTTCCAATTTCACCCTTGATGGGTGAATTGGAAGACGATGGACTGAACATAGGTTGACTACCCCTACCTTTTTTCCTGGCTGCCCTAGAATGGTTTCTAAAGACAGTCTTGATATTCTCATAGGGTAACTGGTAGATATCCCCTCCGGCTAACAAGTGTAGGGTATCTAGAAGGTCTTCCCTTACTCCTCTAAGCAAGACCAGCTTCAATGACTTAGGGTCAAGTGTGCTCCTAGCCCTTTTGTAGCTAAGTTGGAATCCTTCTTCCTAATCCTCTAGGGATTCATCATTGCCTAAGGTCATCCTAAAAATTCCCTCTTTAGTGTCTTTAGACCTACAATAGTCTTGATACTTGATGAATGATTGCTGCATCTGAGCCCAAGTTGTAATGTTATCTCCAGGTAAACCCATGAACCAGTGCAAAGTTGCATCCTTGAACGTGGATGGAAATAATTTCAACTTCTACTCATCATTTGTATAGTCATAGGTTCGGCATATGACAACAAACTCAAATAATAAAGTGTTTGGGTCTTCTGTGGTTAGGCCATGGAAATGAGGAAGGGAAGAAGGGCTTATATTTTTCGTCTTAGTATCCCCATTGGTTTCCCTGATGGGGAAGGCACCCTCAACTCTTCCTCTATTTCCTCTGTCATTTCTGTTTTTTTCCATAGGTTCAGTAGGAATGGGTTCTCCTTCTTCTTCTTCCCACGCAGGTTCTTCAAATATGTCTGGTTGGTCACCTAAGGGTTCCTCCAGTTCAAAGCCACTGAAGAAGAGGGAAGGTTGGCTGTTTGAAGTAGTGGGGGTATTTGGCAAACATTTCCCTAAGTTATCTATATTCCTATGAGGCATGAAAAGAAATGTTTTTGTTTGGTTTTGTGTTTTTTTCAAAATTTGAAAGTAATGGCAGACTAAATGAAAACTATTGACTGAATGAAAAATTAACTACTTGATTGAAATCTTACTTGCAGAATGGAAAGGAAAGCAAAGAATGTAGAATGAAAAAGGAAACAAACTAAATTATATTTGAAGAAATGAAACTAAGAGCAGAATATTAGAAACAAGAAATAGAAGAAAGAAAGTAGTAATCACATATTAATCAAACACCTCCCTGACAATGATGCCAAATAGTGATGAGCACCAGTATTGCAGCAAGAATGCTGCAACTCCTAGAGCTACCAGCTTTACTTTATCAACCCGGGGTTCATACAAACTTGGAGGTGACAGTGCTATATACACAAGTAAAATTGATGGTTCTATCTTTTGTCACTATTCAGTTGGCGAGAGACCACTAGGGTTTTCAATCCAGGCTTCTATGGATTCAAAAGAATCTTGTTTGTTGATGAAAGAAAGAGAAATCTACTCTAGGAGAAAGCTTGTCTACTGCAAATAAGGAAAATGACTAAAATCCAATGCTAAAAACACACCATTCTCTAACTAACTGCTGAGAAACAATGCTTTACAAGAATTCCAAGCCAACATGCATTAAATGCTACTATCTAAAGCATGGAAATTCAAGACATCAAACATCACTATTGTGCATGTAAAGGATTGAAATGAATTTGTTTTGTTCTTTTTATTCTTTTTCTAGAAAATCAAGTGTAAACCCTAATCTATTTTGGTGATGTGGCAGGTGGCTTAGTGATGCTGATGGATGGTTGGGAGGTTTAGGAGATGGTTGGAAGGTTTGGGAGACCCTTGGGTGACCTGGTGTGGCTTCCTAGAAGTTTTCCCTCAATTCGACCTCAAACTAGGCCACTACAGGAAAACCTACAGTATGTACTAGAAAACTACGAGATTCCCTGTATTTCTACAAGATACAACCGAGAGAAAAACGATGGTTGCTGGAGGTGATAGAAGTCTTAGGGAAGGTGGTGGATGGGTGGAATGGAGTGAGAAAATTCCTAGGATCACTTAGAACTCAAAACCAAGGTTAGGAGATAGTTGGATTCGCTCAACATGCTTGGGGGAATTTCTATGTAAAATGATGAGATTGGTGAAGATCTTGGTGAAAGTAAGGAATAACTATGAATGGGTGAAGTTGGAAGGTGGTTTCCTTCTATGAGATCCATTTATATTTCTGAAGCACCTGCTTTGCATCAAACATTTATAATTTCCAAAAATTCATGTAAATAAGAAGAATTCTAACAAGCTAGAAAAGCAGAATTTAATGAACTAGCTATCTACTTCATGCATAAGGAAAATTCTACTATAAGACTAAATATGGAAGATACGGTAATTAAATCCTACACTTGAAAAAATGATCAAATGCTAGTTCAAGTACATTAAACTCTAAATCTTATGGGAAAATGGAAATATGTCTTTTTGGGGCTGCATAAGGGTCTTTTCCTCAAATCATGATCCCCGAGGGAAGAGTTGAGGCCAAGACACCTACTGACAAATTTGTGCTACTCCTTTTATCCCTTCTAACCTGCTACTGAAGTAAAGCATAAATGGAAGCAAACTAATAAACAACTAATCAAATCCACAGTACTTGCAATGAAATACTCCTAGAGACAATTTAACCATGAATCTATGAAGCTAAGACAAGCATACATATACAAGAAGAGGAGCCTTTGCTACTAGGGTTGTTCCCTAACCTAAGAGCTTCATCCCTCTGACTTAACTCAGTGTTGGACCAAGAAAAAGCTCATTTTCATTATCAAAACATAAAATTACATCAATGTCTTCCACAAGTCTGGAGCTCGAAAATAACTAGTGTTTTTACAACAAAAATTCAAATCCTAATGAACTCTAGGCCTCTCTACTTATACAACTAAAGTCTACAATGCCTTCCTTAAATCTAGGGAGGCTCGACTCCAAAACTAGAGATGAACTAACTCTTTGTCTATCACTTTCTTGGTTGCCTTTTGATTTTCATGACTTTGCTTCTTGCACTTGGAGCTAGTGTGATTAATGGAAAAATATTCGAATGGGGGAGGAGTAAATGAGGAGGATTTACCTCCTACAATCTCTCTCCTTTGTCCCATTCGAGTTTCAAACCTTAGTCTTGCCAAAATTCCTTGATTTTCTCTTCCAAACTTGCATTCTATGCATATTAGTCCATTAGGCATAATATCTCACTTTAACTCATCCCATTAAACAAAATATAATCAAAACATGTAATAGGTTGTGATAAGAGTTGATTTGACTAAGAAGGAGGTGAATTAAGGCCCATATAATTACCCAATTATGAGGCTCATCGTGTAGAATTACCGATATGTTGTCAAGATCAAGTAGAAAATAAACTAAAAAAAGTAAGACTTTGGATCTACAAATATGAAGCAGGGAAAAAGAACCTCCAAGCCGGAGAGAAAAGGACTGAGCTAATAAGGAATGCCTTAGGATAACCCATTGAAGCCACAATCAAAGAACATCAGTGGAAAGATGAAGAATATATACATGAAATTGGTGTGATTTCCATAAGAGCCCCACTCACAACACAATTGAGTGTCGTGCAAAGTAGTCACTAGTGATTGAGCTAAAAGCTTCTGAATCATATGCATGTTCTGACTCAAAAATAGAACCTAACAAGGGGAAAAAAATCATTGATACAAAACTCAAAACCACCATTTCCACCACCAATGTCAAGAAAATTGAGCCCGAAGATCCAAAGGAGCGTCAACATCTCTTCCACTCATAGATGTGGGTGAAGGGTTCATTGTTATAGTTCATTGTCGACAATGGAAGTAAAAAAAAACATCATCTATGATAAGGTCATGAAGTGGTTGGGCCTACCAAACACACCACATATACATCTGTACACCATCTAATGGCTCCACCAAGGGCGATATCTCCACATATACTAACAAGGCCACCTACCCTACAACATCAAGCCCTTCACGGATGAGGTATTGTGCGATGTTTCTCCCCTTGAAGTTTGTAATGCATTATTAGGCCATCCATACTTGTGGAAGTGTCATGTTTTGTATAATTCTAGGCCTCACATTATTATTATTACTTTAGGCAGTAAGGTATACAAGATACCGAAGGTAGCCCCACCTACTGCCATTTATTTGATCTCTGCTAAAAAATGTAGTAAGATCATCTCCTAGATTGGGATTTATTATTATTATTGTTATTATTATTTTCTCTCAAAGTAAGGGGAAGATCAGGTCCCCGATAAGGGTACCTCCACATAGTAGAAGTAGTTGGATAAGGTCATGGAAAAATACTGGAACATCTTCTCTGCACCCATAGGGGTACCTTTGCACTGTTAGGTCAAGCATTCGATCAATCTGACTCTCAGAGCACCTCTACCCAATGGGCTGATATACCATTGCTCTCTTCTTGAAAAAATTAATCAAGAAGTAGATCTATGATTTGCTACAAAAAGGACACATTTGACCAAGTTCCTCACCTAGTAGGAGTCTAGTTGTACTCGTACAGACAAATTTTCGAAACTGGAGACTCTGCATTGATTATCGGTGTTATGTGGAATTTTGCATCTATGGATAAACACAACTTCCCTAAGTGGGTAGCTACACTTAGAACAACAAAATTAAAGAGTTTAACCTTTTCCTATAGAAGATAAATAAGACAAGGGAGCTACTTATTATCTTTTGTTTGCTTTTGTCTCCTTTGAATAACTCTCGTCACTCCTTCTTGAACTGAATCCACTCGATTAGTACCTACAATGATAAATAGAGGACAAAAACCAATCAAAGAAAGAGATCTATCTACTATAAGAAAATGGAATCGGAAGCATTTACACATACAATCATCATACATAAAGACAAGAATATGTGAAAATGTGTAAACAACTTTATTAAGTAGAAGGAAGAGTTACAACCAAAGAAGTATAATGCCTTGTCACTCATCCATCTTGAGTTCCATCCCTCATCACACCAAAAGCAGAACACTTCGACAGCATAACAATACTTGCTTATAATCTCAAACCTCAAACCAATAGTATCTCGTTACAAATTCTTCAAAGTCCAGCCCTTGATCACTATGATGATGCTCAATTTATAGGGAAATGGAGGTGGTTTTTTCATAAATTGGGCATTGAATGAATTTCCAATTTGGGAGTTAGTTTCCATGGAGGAAGGGATGAGAGGATAGGAGGTTATTTGATTCATTTTCTATCTAATTTCGAGCTCATAGGAGAGGATAAGAGGTGGAAATCTTCTAGAATGATTTAGAATGAAAGAATATTCCCAAAACCCTATGAAGATTCCACTCAATCTCACCCAGCGCAGGTTAAAGCGGGTCTAGGTTCTTTGCAGGGCAGGCTTGAATGGGCCTAAGTGCTCTGCAGTGAATTTTCCCCTAACCATGGCTGTGTTGGTCCCTCAAGGAGTCATTTTAGGATGTCTTCAGGCCAGGAAACTCTCAAGAATGATGACATTCAATGTGATGACTTGTTTAGGGCATGTAGCAACTGAATTAGGGTTTGATTAGCCCTAAAAGTATTGATCTGAATAATGGGAGTGATGTGCCCAAATAGACTTGTAACAATCAGACACTAAATAAAATCATTGTCAAGAACAGGTATCCAATCCCATGGATTGATGACCTTCCTGACCAGCTCAAGGGGGCCAAGTACTTCAACAGTATTAATTTGAAGTCAGGCTATCACCAGGTTCCAATAGAGCCCACATATGTATGGAAGACTGCCCTCAAATCCAAGGAGGGCATTTTTGAGTGGTTGGTCATGCCCTTTGGGTTGCAAAATGCCCCTGCAAATTTTATGAGGTTAATGGAAACATCTTGTGGCCCTTCACCAACTAGTTCATGGCTTTATATCTGGATGGCATCCTAATCTTCAACAAGAGTTGGGAAGAGAACTTGCAACATATTCGACAGGTCCTTCAAACCCTGTAGCAACACAAACTATGTGTCAACTTGGAGAAATGCACCTTTGGCATGAACCAAGTCCAATATTTGGGTAACATCATTGATGAACAAGGCATGCATGTGGATCCAACTAAGATCCAAGTCATTCAGGATTGCCCATCCCTGACCACTCTTATAGAGCTTCGCAACTTTTTGGGCCTTGCTAATTTCTATCAAAGGTTTGTGTTGTAATTCTCTCATATCACTTGGACCTTGAGTCAAGGTACCAAGGGCAACCGAAAGAAAAAACTAAAATTGCTTTGAGTCCCAATAGAAGGCATTCATTGAGCTCAAGCACCTTCTTTTCTTTGCATCTATACTCAAATTTCCAAAATTGCAACAACCATTGAAATTGAGACAGATGCCTCTGACTATGCTATTAGGGCATTTATCACCCAACAAGGGTATTTGGTGGCCTATCACAGTTCAACACTCTATGATACAATTCAGAAATACCTCACCTATAATAAAGAGATGTATTACATCATGTGGACTTACCGACAATGGAAACATTACATTCTGGGGAAGGATATAATCATCCACATAAATCACTGACCTCTTAAGTTTATACAGACACAAGGGAAATTGTTGAATGACAACCATAAAAAATGGTCCACATATCTATAAAAATTCCATCTGAACATTAAGTACAAGAAGGGCAACACCAATAGTGTTACAGATTGCCTCATTTGTCCACTAGTTGTGGCATTGGCCATTATTATCAACTCTTGTGGGCATGAGACTTATGGATGGAGGTAGCTTTACAAAAATGATCCATAATTCACCACCGCATACCATATGTTGATGGATGGAAATAAATTTCCATACTTCCACCTCGAGGACGCACTGTTATGCCACTTAAGACACCTTTTTGTTCCTTCAAGTGAGCATGCCAAGATGGTTTGGGAGGCACACTATAGTCAGGTCATAGGACACCTTGGTGTAGAGAAGTTAGTGGAAGTACTACAAAAATATTTTTGTTAGCCAAATATCTGACAAGATGTTGGAAAATATATTAGATCCTACACTGCATGTGCCATCATCAAGTGAACCATTAAGAAGCAAGGCATGTATACTCCACTTCCTACTCCTAGCTAGACCCGAGATTCCATATCCATGACAATATGTCTAGCCTCCCTTCTACCAAGCATGGAAATGACTGTGTATTTGTGTTCATCAACAGATTTTCTAAGATGACCATATTGCTTACTTGCAAGAAGAGTATCACAGCAAAAGCCACTGCCAAACTCTTCTTTGAACGAGTGTGGGTACAGTTTTAGATCCTACAAAACATTATAACAGATCATGGTAGTAGGTAACTAAGCACATTCTAATTGATTCTATGGTCATTATTAGACACCAATCTCACCAAGTTGACTACCTTCCACCCCCAAACTGATGGCCAGGAAAACGTCATCAACAAGATGATTGTGCACATACTATGCATGTACAACTCTAAGCATCTGCGAACATGGGATGAGAGTCTTCCCTACGAGCAACATAGTTATAACAAATATCTCCATAGCTCAACTAGCCATAACCCCTTTCAAGTGGGCCAGGGATTTCAACCATTATGTCCCATTGATGTTGCAGTTCCTCTTGCAACTACATAGGAAGAATTTTCCCATGTCCAGTCCAAAGCCGATAAAGCCACCAGGTTTAATGAATGCATTCAACACATTCACTAGAAATTTCATGGCATCTTGGATAAATCCAATGTCAAGTACATACAACTAGATGATCAACATCGGGTGCCACATAAGTTTCATGTGGGTGACAAAGTTTGGTTACATTCGCAGAAAAAATGCCTTGTTGGAGCCCATAAGAAGCTTAAACATTTTGATATGGGCCTTACACCATCACCAAGTTGGTGGAAGACAAATTTTTCAATCCTAGTATCCCCCCCATTCCTTGGATTGCACCCCGTATTCAATGTGGACCACCTTCGGCCACACTTTCCATTGTTGTTGGACACATCATAAATTGTTGAGTAGCTGACACCAGCAGAGCTCAACCCAGGCTTCATTGAACATGCCACAACTGATTATATCATGAACATATAGATCAAGAAAACTCACCAATATAGGATCAAAATGTATCGAATTGTTAAAGTTGGCTAGCTCCTACACCAAGGACAAAGTTTAGCCGAAGTTTCCCCATTTCATGGAGTCACTCAATGTAATGGGGAACATTTCTTCCTAAGGGGGGAGGACAGATTCCAGGTGGATATTGGTGGTACTCACCTATTCCACATGGACCCCCACATGGTTTCCTTTTAGTTTCCTTAATTCTAGCAAAAAAATCTATTTTAGGCAGATTTTCTAGTCCTAAACTTTCTGAGTCGTTTTGAGGCCCTAAACAACATTTTTTTGGAAAATGTGCCAGACCCATCACCCATAGGGTAAGCAATTGTCAATAAATGTTGTATCCTAAGGAATATATTTCTAACAAATTATCGTGGATTCCAGCATAGATCATATGCCCAATTTACGACCCCGAGAAGTTGGCGTTCAAGCTTAATCACAGTAGGACCCATAAACTTTTGGCACTTTTTCTCCTAGGGTTAGGTTTGGATGTTTAGGGTTTTCCATTATTTCTCAATAATAAAAATTCCTTTGAGCCTCATTGTAACATATTTCAAAATGCATATAGCCATCACATCTCTTCTCAAAGATAAGCTATCATCGCCTGAGCTAGTTTGTTTATTTTCTATATGTAAACAATTTTCAGTAGTTTCTATTTATTTATTGAAGTTATGTTTCATTGTATCTTTTTGTTGATTAAATCCTTATTTTATATTGTTCCTTCGTAAATATGGATCAATCACACTCACTCCCTTGGTTTCCTTTTTACTTTTCCCTTTAAACTTGGCATTGCCCTTGAATTTCCAATTTGATTTATATTCAGGCCTACGCCTAGACTGCTCAAAGAAATGATTCAATTTTTGAATTGCACCCTCTAATTTCTTGGGTTCATCAAATTCGATTCCATCCTTGAAATATTATGGCAGTCACCTAACATAAATTTGAATCTTTTCTTTCCCCTCCTTAAGGTAGGGAACGTACCTTAGTAGCTCTAGGAATTTGGTGGTGTACTCATTATCTATCATTTGTCCCAATCTAAGCTCATAGAACTCATTCTCCTTGCTTTCAAAGTGTTTCTTAGATAGATATTTCCTTCTAAAATACTCCTCAAACTCCTTCTAGTATATTTCTTCTTCCCTTATGCCCTTTAATTTTTTCAGATATTCCCACCATATATTAGCCTTTCCTCTTAGGATGAAAGTTGTTATATTTGCTTTCATGTTCTCTTAATAATCATGGATTCAAAAAAACTTCTTCATTCCTAGTAGTTGGGCTTTGACATCCTCTAATCTCCTCATTTTTCCATCAAAGGTAGGAGGTTTATCCTTTTTAAACTCCTTTGGTATATACTCTCTTTCTCTTCTTATCCCATGATGATGATGATGATGGTAGTAATGATAATGTGGCATTCTATGAGTGTCCTCATATTCCTACCCATGGGTGCTTTAGTAACCTTTTGTGATACTTAACAAAATGCCTCCTTTCACGGTGTCTTCATTGGACAACCTCTGCCTCTTTGTAGATCTGCTCTCATTCACCTGATTGGTTATTTCTTACTGCCTTTATAGACTTCACATGTCTCTATGGTTGATCCCAAACTCATGTTGTCTCTTCCTTTGTAGGTCTGATAAGATTTATACTTTTTATGAGAAGATTTTTCGGCGTAAATCACATTCGAATGCATTTGTCGACACGTTTCGAACCAATGAGTGTGGTTCATCGTCAGGACAAGTTGAAGAATCGGATATTGGCTGCATGTTAAATAGATAGAGCAGAACCTCCAACGGCTAAATTTGACTAGGCAACAACTATATTGACCTGGGAAACCAGACTAGCTAACGACTATATTTGACTGGGAAACAGCTAACTGGACTGGATCAAGGGATAGGGATAGGAAACCAAAATTGGTTAAATAATTAGTAAGACGTGTATATGCCTATTACCACATTTAAATAAGGTAATGTATATATAGGAATCAATTAGACTTATATTAAAGTTATATAAATAAATACCTAGTTAGTTAATTTAAGAGAGTTTAATATATATTATTATATATAAATTAAAATGAATCAAAAGTACCAATATTAA